>JAJIBD010033094.1:52500-96775 GCA_021461705.1 Cryptotis parvus | reverse complement strand
CAGCCCTGAGGTACTTTTAATTCAAGGTAATCAATATGTGAAATAGGACATGTTCGAGAAAAACCTACTCAAAACTCCCAAGGTAAAGGAGTTTAGGAGGTACCATGGAGGAGGCTGGAGGTAATATATATATATAGCAGATAAAGCGCCACACATGGGTCCCACACCAAGTCCCTTAAAAATATAATCCCTGAGAGCTATAGCCCAGCAGGTAGGGCGTTTGCCTTGCACATGGCCAACCTGGGTTCAATCCCAGGCATCCCATATGGTCCCCTGAGCACTGCCAGGAGTAACCCCTGAACGTCGCCAGGTGTGATCCAAAAAAAGCAAAAAAAATAATAATAATCCGAGTACAGAGCCAGGAGTGGGCCCTGATCACAGTCAGATGTGGCCCCTAACAAAGAAACAAAACAAAAACAAAGGCACCCTGGGCCTCTGACTTCATGCTGACCCCCAAGGTGGCGTAAAGGCCATTGGCCCACGCGTCTGGGAAGCACCGCTCTGGCAGGCAGAGCTCTCCGAAGGCCCTGGGTGGAGGCTGGTTCTCGCCAGCCCACAGTTAGACACTTCCTCTGTCCCCTCTGGCTTCTCATCTCGAAAAGCTCGCCCAGCAGGTGTCGCCTGAGCTGCACTAGCAGCACGACAGTTAATCATGTCACAGAACCGACTCGGGCCAGAGAATCCTGATGCCACCAGGCTGCCATCTGCGCCAGTCACTTCAGCTTGTGATTTATCGTTTTACTTGTCACCATTATAAACATTAAAATAACGTGAAAGGGATCCTGACAGAAAAGTCAGCCCACCTCCGCTCCTCCGTGCTGAGTCTCCGGTTCCCTGGTGATCTTCAGCTCTGAGTGTTTTTATATATTCCAAATTATGGGAGTGGGGGTAATTTTTGTATCCCGTCGTCTCCAGTGAAAGTGATATTCCCAGCATTCTTCTTTTGGGGTTATGTCACTGTAAAACCTTCATCTGCAGGGTCAATTCCACAGGATAATAAGCCATGACTGATGCAGCCATTCTGATCCTGAATAATTTATGACAGAACCTTTCTTCACATTGGTCCTTCCATAAGGGTCCCACAGTGATCAACATCTTGAGGTAACACTATTTCAGTACTAGCCAAATATTTCTTGGGATCAATTTCCAAGGTTGAAGGGGATTGTTGTATGAAGAGAAATAAACATGTTTGTAGTTTATGAAACCAGATAAACTTCTCAAGAGAGCTGTACAGGGCGGAGCGATAGCCCAGGGGTAGGGCGTTTGCCTTGCACCGGCGGCCATGCCGGCCCGGGTTCGATCCCCTGGCATCCCATATGGTCCCCTGAGCACCGCCAGGAGTAATTCCTGAGTGCAGAGCCAGGAGAAACCCCTGAGCATTGCCGGGTGTGACCCAGAAAGCAAAGAGAGAGAGAGAGAGAGAGGGAGAGAAAGAGAGAGAGAGAGAGAGAGAGAGAGAGAGAGAGAGAGAGCTGTACAGAGGGTAGGGCGTTTGCCTTGCATGTGGCAGACCCGGGTTCGATCCCAGGCATCCCATAAGGTTCCCAGAGCCCTGCCAGGAGTAATTCCTGAGTGCAGAGCCAGGAGTGATCCCTGAGCATTGCCGGGTGTGACCCAAAAGATGGTCCCCTGAGTACTGCCAGGAATAATTCATGAGTGCAGAGCCAGGAGTAACCCTTGGACATTGATGTATGTGATCCAAAAAAGAAAGAAAAAAGAGCCTTTGTAAAGACAGTTTTGTATACTACCAGCTCTGGGGCGGTTCTGATGACCCCGGGAACGGGCTGTCAAGCCAGCGGTCTGAGAAGGCTGTTTCTTACTGTGGCCAAGCCAACCTATGACAGCAGTGCAGACCTTCATGCTTCATTTTGCTTTTGTTGCTGCTTGGGGCCACACCCTGCTGTGCTCAAAGCTTACTCCTGGCTCTATGCTCAGGAGTCCCTCTTGGTGGTGCTCGGGAGACCATATTAGGGGTCAGGGACCGAACCCCGGCGGTTGCTTACAAGGCAAGCGTCCTACCGGCCTCTCTATTACTCCAGCCCCGATATCGAGGCTTGTGGTGTACAAAGTTCCGAAGGCTCTCCACGGCCTCTGTCCTAGTCACTTCTTTTCTTCCTCCTCACCTTCTTTCCCCACTGTAACCTCAGCTCTGCCACCAGACCCTAAAGAATTGATGACATCAGAAACTGGGTTGTTTCTGCTTTTGTTTTGCTTTCTTTGTGGTCACACAGGATGATGCTCAGGGGTTCCTCCTGGCTCTGCACTCAGGAATTACTTCTGTGTGTGCTCGAGGGACCATATGGGATGCCGGGACGGGAACCCAGAACGTCATGTGCAAGGCAAATGCTCCCCCTGCTGTGCTATCGCTCTGGCCCCAAGATTTGTGGGTTCCCCTTATCTACCACAGTAGAATGAGGTCATCCTTATTTGTCCTCCTCTGACTTAGTTCTCTTAGCATGATCCCCCAACTCCTTCCAAATTGTAGAAAAATACAGGATTTTTTCTTTTCACGTAGTGGAATAATATTCCATTGTGTGATAGCCCAAAACACCGTCAGCCACTCCCCCGATGTTGGGCATCTGGATTGTTTCCCGACCTTGCTTATTGCAAATAGTGCACAATGAATATAAGTTGTCCTTAGAACTTCTGCTTTTTTGGGGGAGGAGGTGTCACACGGGAAGTGCCCAGGATTTACTCCTGGCTCTGGAGCAGCGCTTGGTGCTGGTCAGGGGGGATCAAATAGAGTGACCGGGACTGACCCGGGTCAGCCCACATGCAAGTGACCTGCCCACTGTGTTATGGCTCTGGGGCCCACGGTGTGCCTATTTGCCTCTCTAGGTTAATGCTTTTGATTTCTTGGATTAGTTACCAAATAGTAGAATCTTTGGGACATATGCTAATTCCATTTGTAATGTTTTGAGATGTCGCCATACTGTTTTCCCAAGAAGGCGAACTTTGCCGGACAGTAGGGCAGTAAGGAGGACATTTGTGTGCGTGCAGCCAACTCAGGTTCGAGTCCCGCCACACACACGGCCCCTCACGCTTACCGCCAGAAGTGATTCCTGGGTGCAGAGTCAGAGCAAACCCTAAGCACAGCAGGTGCCTCACCAAAACTACGAAGCACGTGAAACCATTAACAGTTCCCCAGCATGAAGAAGGTCCTCTCATCACATATCCACCAACACCGATCATTTCTGGACTTCTGGGTATATGCTGTTCATTCTCTGCTGCTTGGGAAGCAGCGAGAGGCCTGGAAATGTTTTGAACAAGGTTGTAAGAGAGAAGTATGTTGTATAAACACTTAAAAGATTAAATCAATAACCTGAGTTTCCACTTCAGGAATGTAGGAAAAGGGGGCCAGAGCGATAGCATAGCGGGTAGGGCGTTTGCCTTGCAAGTGGCTGACCTGGGTTCCATCTCCAGCATTCCTGAGCGAAGAGCCAGGAGTAACCCCTGGGCGTCGCCGGGTGTGACCCAAAAGCACTAAATAAATAAAATAAATAAAACTGACCTTTATCCTTAAAAAAAAAAAAAAAGGAATGTAGGAAAAATGGCCAGAGCGTTAGCACAGCAGGTAGGGCATTTGCCTTGCACGGCGCTGACCCAGGTTCGATTCCCAGCATCCCATATGGTCCCCTGAGGCACCACCAGGAGTAAATCCTAAGCGTAGAGCCAGGGGTAACCCCCTGAGCATTGCCGGGTGTGACCAGCAAAAAAAAAAAGCAAAAAAAAAAAAATAGGAAAGAATAAAGATCATTGTCCATTTCCAGTGGACGCAGAAATAGCATTTGATGAGCTCCAAAGGAACATCTCCTCTGGGAGATGTAACTTCCTGTCCTGAGAAGGAGTCAGTGTTTACGCCATGTGGTGTCCGGATCGCTTGTTGCTATGTGGAGTGAGGCTGAGGGAGGCCACGTCAGGTTTTGAAGCTGGAATTGAATCCCTGCATGAGTCAATGCCATTATTGTTTCCCAGCCCGTTTGCCAATCCTGCGGTATTCAAACAGGGAACTCGGGAAACCATTTACCTATTTGGTGCCGTTTCGGGGGTCCCCTCCCAAGTGCTTTGAGCCACAAACCCTCACTTGTTTTCTGGTCCTTGACAATTCTAGCTGAGGCCCGTGTCCCTTAGCTTCCAGACACCAACCGCTTTCAAACTGAAGAAGCGCTGCTTTGGCTGCTGACAGTCATCACCATTGGGGGCGCCTGACTTTCAGGTCTTGAGAGGTTTCATTTGGGACAGAGACTGGAAGAGAGAGGTCGGTAACACGGCTGGGAACGCCAGGAAAGCTACGGGCTCAGGTCACTCCAGGATTGAGTCTTGCAGAAAATACCTGCATCAAACTTCGAGACAACAGGTAAATCAAGTCTCCTTCGAAACTGGAACCACAGACATGGGCGAAGCGAACAGCTGTCCCAGAGAAGCTCCTGTGGGGTGTCTGGGTGAGCCTGCCACAAAGCCATCCAGAATGAACCAGGCTGGGTTCTTGAACCTTCCAGAACCATCCACAAAACCATCTGGAGTGAACCAGGCCTGGATTCTTGGATCATCCCCCCTCACCCCATTTTTAATGGAGTCACCATGAGGCGCACAATTACAATCAGGTTTCAGTCATCCAACACCTCATCCCCTCCATCCTGTACAGTGTCCACCACCGATGACCCTCAGTTTCCCTCCTGCCACCCCCACTCTGCCCCTATGGAAGGCACTTCTCTCTCTCTCTCTCTCTCTCTCTCATGATTTGCAGTACATATACTGCGAGGTTATCACATCTGTTCCTTTACCTAGTTTCAGCACACGGTTCTTATCCACAGTGATCACGTCCAACTATCATTGCCGTGGTGGTTCCTGCTCTCTCCCAGGTGGCTTCTCCCCAGCACCTGAGGCAGAGTTCCCACCACAGACCAATCCTCCTTGGTGTTCCCCCACCCCAACTTGCCTGTTTTCTACTGTCCTTGGACATTAGTTTCATACTAATTTTTTTGTGTCCCACAAATGAGCACAGTCATTCTGTGTCTGTCCTCCTGATTCATTTCACTCCACATGATATTCCATGTTCATCCATTCATAAGCTAATTTCAAGACTTCATTTTCCCTAACAGCTGCATAGTATTCCATTGTGTAGATGTACCGTGAGTTTCTATATCCAGTCATCTGTTTTTCAGCACTCGGGTTGTTTACAGATTCTGGCTATTGTGAATCGTGCTGCTCTGAACATAGACATGCAGATGGTGTTTCTGCTCTGTGCTTTTGCGTCCACAGGCTATATTCCCAGGAGTGGTATTGCTGGGTCATATGGAAGGCATTCCCACCAACAATGAAGGAGAGTCCCTTTCTCCCGCATCCAGGCCAGCGCTGGTTGTTCTTGTTCCTTTTCATGTGTGCCAGTTTCTGTGGTGTGAGATGATATCTCACTGTTGTTTTGATTTGCATCTCCCTGATGATTAGCAATGTAGAGCGTTTCGTGTGCCTAGAATCATCCATTCTTTTTTAAAATTTTTTTATTATACCACCGTGAGATATACAATTACAAAGATTTTCATCATTGGGTTTCAGTCATACATTGTTTCAGCACCTGTCCCTCCACCAGTGCTCTATTCCCACCACCAATGTCCCAAAATTCCCTCCCCCTCCCCCAGCCTGCCTCTATAGCACGCAGTTTTCCTTTTTCTTTTCCCTCCCTCCCTCTCTCTCTCTCTCTCTCTCTCTCTCTCTCTCTCTCTCTCTCTCTCTCTCTCCTTTACATTGTGGCTTGCCCTACAGACATTTAGGGATTATCATGTAAATCCCTTTTGTGTACATTCAATGCTCAGTTCTAGTCTGGTGTTACTATTTTCTACAATTAGAACATTTGTATATATTTATGTCCCACTAATGAATGCAGTCATTCTATATCTGTCCTTTTTCTTCTGACTAATTTCACTCAATAATCTCCACGTCCACCCATTTGCAGGTAAATTTTATGACTTCATTTTTTTCTGATAGCTGCATAGTTTTTCATTGTGTAGATGTACCATAGTTTTTGTATCCAGTCTCGGGCATTCAGGTTGTTTCCAGATTCTGGCTATTGTGAATAGTGCTGTGATGAATATAGAAGTACTAATGGTGTTTCTGCTGTGTGATTTTTGGGTCTCCAGTGCATATTCCCAGGAGTGGTATTGCTGAGTCAAATGGGAGCTCAACATCAAGTTTTTAGAGGAATGTCCACATTATTTTACAAAAGGACTGGATCAGTCAGCATTCCCACCAACAGAGGATGAGAGTCCCTTTCTCCCTACATCCATGCCAGCACTGGTTGTTCTTGCTCTTTTGGATGTGTGCCAGTCTCTGTGGTGTGAGATGACACCTCATTACTATTTTGATTTGCATCTCCCTGAGAATCATCCATTCTTGAACTATGCACATTTAATCAGGCCTGCAGGAGAGAAGTGAGTGACAGCAGAGCGAGTCAGAAGAGAATCCATTATCCCCAAAAGGCAGTACCAAAGGGACAAAACTACTTAGTGGGACCCCTGTTGGGCTCAGCGGGGTACCCACCAGATAGAGGGGTTTGGCATTTCCCTGACCATGTTCGGGGCTGATGACATTCCTCCTGACCAATGGTCAAAGGAACAAGAACACAGGCTCTAGAAAATCTGAAGCTTTATTTTATTTATTTATTTTTTTTTGCTTTTTGGGTCACACCGGCGATGCTCAGGGGTTACTCCCTGGCTCTGCGCTCAGGAATCACTCCTGGCGGTGCTCAGGGGGACCACATGGGATGCCGGGGGATTGAACCCGGTCGGCATGGACCGGCCACGTGCAAGGCAAATGCCCTACCCACTGGGCTATCGCTCCAGCCCCAAAATCTGAAGCTTTAATCTCTCTTCACTCACTCCTCACTCTACCTAATTTCTCACACACACACACACACACACACACACACACACACCACAGTCATATATGCTAGAAATATTTACAAAAGGTTGAGGGGAGGGAGTTTACAAGAGTTAATGGACTTTAATTCCAACCTCCCCCAGAGACCCTCGTCCTGGGCCTATAGACCCACCCAGGACACAGTGGAACCCTAGTGTGTTGTTTAGGGCATACAGGAAAGAGAGAAGCAACCTTTCCCTCACAACGCAAGGCCCAGGGTTGCAAGTAGGAGTCCGAGGGCTGTGAACACAGGGCCATCCAACAGGCCCCACCCCTCCAGCCAGCCGCTGTGTGACTTCTCATTGAGTCAGCCACATCCTTGGGTGTGAAGGAGATGAGAAAGCCCAGACCACCCCGTGACTTTCATTCTTGCTTTTCTATGAAATAGTTTGAGACTGAACACGCAGATTCTGAGTCATCCTGTTCCCTTCAGAGGTGGTGACCCGGGTGGAGGGTGCCCCGCCAGGTAAGCCAAGGCTCCGCCCTCTTCCCCAGGTTAGCAGCTGCACTCAGGTTTCTCCCAAGGGGATCACGTCCAAGGCCCAGCATCTGCCAAGTCTTCTGCTACCACCCGAGGAATTAATTTAGGACTTAAGTCTTGTAAAATAGCCAAGCATCCTTCACGTGTCTGCAGAGGGCCCCGGTGA
This sequence comes from Cryptotis parvus, assembly GCA_021461705.1. Taxonomy (NCBI): domain Eukaryota; kingdom Metazoa; phylum Chordata; class Mammalia; order Eulipotyphla; family Soricidae; genus Cryptotis; species Cryptotis parvus. The sequence continues at coordinate 89,213 of JAJIBD010033094.1, read as the reverse complement.
GAGGCGGAAGTACTAACTCCACCCTCTGGCCTGCTTCCTGCTTGGCAAGTGGGCACGCCAGGATCCCAGCAAACTTCCCAAGCCATCCTTCACCTCCGAAAGGTAATCCCAGAGGATGCCTTTCCTCTGGTTATCCTATTGTTCCACTTTATGGGGGACTGTCCCTGAATATAGATATGGTCAGAGACGCCAAGAGCTGAATGTAAACAGGAATTTCCCAACAGTTCATGTTCAAGTGATCTTATTCCCCTGGCGAGCGCTGCCAAGTTCCTGAAGGTCAGCGTGACCGCCCCAGCGGGGTCTTGCCCTGCTTGGCTTCCGTCCCATCTAACAACACAGACTCCTTGTTAAGTGTCCTCGGAATGGGCCGAGGACACTCGCTTGAGACTCCAGCTCCATCTCACGTGTTATTCTTCCATCTCTGGATTCAAGGATACTCCTCGCTCCCGGATGAAGCTGTTGTGGACGGGGAACGTTTCTGCAGAGCTCCTCGTGACAGGAATCAACCTCCAACATTTCTTTATTGCTTTTGCTCAAGGCAGCCAGTTGAGCTGGGTTTGCTCCGCAGCATGCATTCGTTTGCTCTTGTTCCTGTAACCAGACCCTGCAGCTTCCGTGACTTCAATAATAAATAACACAAAGTTGTTCTAGTTCCGGAGGTCAGTAGTTTACACGGGTCCTTGGGGTGGTGTTACTTTGGGAGACTTTCAGGGAGAATTTATGTCCTTGTTTCCTGGAGACCGCATGGGTTTCTTGGCTCCTGGTCCCACTCCCTGTCTTCAAAGTCAGCCAGAGAGCATCTGTTCCCTCTGACCTCCGCTGACTGGGACCTTCTCTTGTTCTCCTTCTGTGTAGGCAGGGGCTGGCCGGCCTGGAGAACCCCACTCTCCCCCTCTCAGCATTCTTCACCTCACAGTGGCAAGTCCCTTCGCATGAAGTAACACCATCGCAGCTTCCAGAGATTCGGCTGTGACGGTCCGGGGCAGGAGCTCCTCTCCGTTGATCTGAAGATCCGCACTCCGTTCACTGCCCTACGTGCATTTTGGAGAGCTCATTCTGCTTTGCTCTCGGGGACCCAGCAATGAAATTTCTGAGTTGTAGGGTCTGCGTGTGTTCCACCTCAGATTCTGCAAACACGGGTTTCCAGAATGGTTCTGATACATCCCACCTGCTGCGGGGAGTGGTCCATTCACCAGCTGCCCCTCCAAGCCTTAGATTTGCTCATTAGCAGCTGTGAGTGTGTGGGAGTATCTCACTGTGGTTTGCTGTAGTGACTCCTCCCTCACCCCTTGCCCCCTGTCCTGCTGCTGTGATGACAGTGATGGGATCAGAGATTCTCTGTGGCACTGGGCCCACAGGCAGCAAACAGCCGGATGGCACAGGACGCCCGCAACTGCCAAGGGACGGGACTCAAGGCCTTGAGCTATAGCGCAGGGCCACCAACACTGATTCACGTCCTTTGTCTCTGGAGACTCCAGCCACATTCCCCTGCTTTGACGGATGGCACCCAGCTAAAATGCAGTAGGAAAATTTGACAATATTATTTTGGTCCAATGGGACATCCAAGTAGATGTCAATGGTGGCACATGTTGCCCACGGAACATCCAAGTGTGAGTCATCGATGGCATGTGCCGCCCACGGAACATCCACGTGTGGAGCCGCCGGTGGCATGTGCCGTCCACGGAACATCCACGTGTGAGCCGCCGGTGGCATGTGCCGCCCACGGAACATCCACATGTGAGCCGCCGGTGGCATGTGCCGCCCACGGAACATCCATGTGTGAGCCGCCGGTGGCATGTGCCGTCCATGGAACATCCACATGTGAGCCGCCGTGGCATGCACTAGCGTTGTAGTGGTAAGTCTCTGAGCATTGCCAGGGCCCTCAATCTTGCTATTTCCAACATGTCACTGACTCCCTCTTTTCCACAGAACATGGTTGAGGCATCAAATCCAGGCCTTATGTGTGCAGGACCCTGGGTCTGACACCCCACCACGGTGGGCAAAGGCTAGATAGGGGGAACAGCGTGTGCCATGAAGGGGCCATGGGAGGCTAAGAGAGAGGAAGGTGTTCGGGAAGGGCATTATTGTACTGGGGCTCGATGCACCCAGCAGTGCTCAGGGGCACTCAGGGGACCCTTTGCAGTGCCGGGATCAAGCGGAAGGGGCCGCCGGCAAGGCGAGCACCCACCTCCTGCGCAGTTGTGAGTGGAGCATGCCCGAGAGTTCTCAGGAAGCTCTTCTGAGCTGCTGTGTCTGCACTGCGGGTCCAGGGGGGCTGCGCTCCACACGCCCAAAGCCTGCCCAGATGTTAGCTCCGGCACCGAGCACGCCTGCTGACTCTGCATCGGAGATGAGCTGATGTCATCCCACCTCCTCTCGCAGAGAAAGTGCGGGACTCCCTGAAGCCGTGGCGTTCGGGACCGCATCCTGACCGCCGGTGAAGAGAAGTGGGCGCGCCCGCACCTGCGGCTGCAAGGAACAGGGGCCCTGCAGAGAGCAGAGGGTCCCGGCACTGCAGCCCCTGCTGAGCTGTCCGGGCTGTGGGAGGTGACCCCCCTGTGGGCCAACCCGAAAACACAGGGAAAGGTGTGGGCTGCGGAGTTCAGCCAGAACCAGAGATAAAGACCAGAGGATGTCAGAGAGAAGCACAGAGAATCTGGCTGGGTCAGGGAAGCAGGGGCGAGGAAGAAGGCAGGGAGGGCCGGAGCTTGCCGTGGTACGTTGCCGACCAGGGTTCAATCCCCCACATCCTAGATGGGCCCTTAGCACCACCAGGAGTGACCCTGGAGCACAGAAACAAAGAGTAATCCCGGAGTACCTCCAGGGATGGCCCCCAAATAAACAGTATTCATCAGAGTCTGGGAACGTGACTCGGTGATCAAACATGGGCTTGTAGGCGCGATGCTGAGAGTTTGTTCTGGAGACAGGCTGTGCCACCAAGTGTTGTTCTTAACCTGCAGGTGGGATCCTGGGCAGCTCACCTAGTGGGCGACCCTGACCCACCACACAGCAGCAACAATCGGGAACAAGGGAAACAGGTCCCCAGCCCCCAAAGCACTGTTGTGCTTTTCCGAAAAAGCAGAGGTGAGTTGGGGCCAGAGCGATAGCACAGCGGGTAGGGCACTTGCCTCGCATGTGGCCACCCCAGGTTAGGCTCCCCAACACCTCAGAGGGTGCTCCTGAACCCAGCAGTGTTTCCCGAGCACAGAGCCAGGGGTAAGCCCTGAGCACCACTGGGGGTGGCACCAAATCAAACAAACCCAAAGCAAAGGTCAGTGATGTGTGGCCAGGGCTGGGCAGAGCAGTCTGGGACACACCACAGCCTGGGCCGACCGTGGCCACCAGCTCCAGACAGTTTCTGGGTGGGAACCTTGATGGCACGAGACAGAGGCTGCTTCTACACGCCTTTCCAGAGGGGGCGCTGTGGGACCTCTTGTCTCTGGAATGACGATCTCTCTCTCTCTCTCTCTCTCTCTCTCTCTCTCTCTCTCTCTCTCTCTCTCTCTCTCTCTCTCTCTCGGCAGCTGTTGTGGCCTCAGTGAACCAAAGCTGTTGCTATTTCAGCACTGTGGCTGAGAAAAGCCTCAGCACTCTGGCGTTGGGCTGAGCTCACTCGCCCAGATTTGCTCCTTCAATGCTCAGCCTCTTTTCTGGCAAAGGAGCCTCTCCGTGGAGACAAAAGGCAGAGAACTTGCTTTATCTGGGCACCTTTCTCTTTGCTGAATCACCGTGAGATACACAGTCATTAAGCCATCCATGATTGGATTTCGATCATGCAACGTTCTAACACCCGTCCCTTCACCAGTGCACATTTCCCAACACCAACCTCTCTCTCCCTCTCCCCCTTCTCTCTCTCTCCTCTCTCTCTCCCTCCATCTCTCCTCCCCTCTCCCTCCATCTCTCTCCCTCTCCTCTCTCTCTTCCTCCATCTCTCTCCCTCTCTCTTCCTCCATCTCTCTCCCTCTCCCTCCATCTCTCTCCCTCCATCTCTCCCTCTCTCTCTCCCTCTTCCTCCATCTCTCTTCCTCTCCCTCTCCCTCCACCTCTCTCCCTCTCTCTTTCCCTCTTTCAGGCACTATGGTTGGCAATGCGAATTCTGACAGGTTATCCTGTGTGTCCCTTTCCCTCCTTTCATCACGCAGTTCTTGTCCAGAGTGATCATTTCCAAGGATCATAGTCACAGTGGTCCCTTCTCTGTCCTAACTGCCACCCCCTCCCCACTTGTGGCAGGCTTCCAAACATGGACCTGTCCCCCCTGGCCCTTGTCTCTACTGTCCTTGGCCATTAGTCTCCTACTATGTTTTTTGCACCCCACACGAGTGCAATCATCCTATGTCCGTCCCTCTCCTCCTGACCACTCCACTCAGCACGATACTCTCCACGTCCATCCATTTATAAGCAAATTCAGTCTGTCATCTGATGCACAAAACCAAAATGCTCATCTTGGCCAGTTTTCACGGCAACTCCAGCCACTGCTTGGAGCAGCAGGGTGGACCTTGGAAGGCTGGTCTAAGCGGGGCTTTGCCCTGGCTGGCCCGTGAATGCCTCCCCTTCTGGTTCCTCGCCGATTACAGAAACAGAGCCCACCTCCCTAAGCTTCTCATGGACTTTGTGTGATGGCTTTTCTGTCTCCATTCATATAAACATTTTTTGGGGGTCACACCCAGCTATGCTCAGGGGTTACCCGGCTCTGCACTCAGGAATTACTTCTGGCAGTCCTCGGAGGACCATATGGGATGCCGGGTCAGGCCATATGGTCCCCCGGTTGGCAGCATGCAAGGTAAATGCCCTTTACTATCACTCTGGCCACTCCATTCATATAAATTTCAGGAAATAGTTTGAAAGGGCAAGAGTCTAAAGAAATGTTCAGAATCACAGCGTGAGTGGACGCCTGGGCATCAGATGAGTAAACTGAGGCTCAGAGGTGACCTGAACTGTGGGCGGTTTGACAGGAGTCTGGAATGTTGGCTACATCCCACCTCCTCCTCAACAGAAGACTGGCGTGAAACTGACATTCCAAACGAATGTGAAACAAAGACCCAGACACAGAAGAAAAAGCAATCCAAGCAAAACTGCAAAAACAGAAGGGGGAAGCCTCAAGCAAACAAACTAAAAGCCCCCTAAGGCTTGCAACATACACGCCCTCGACCAGGTAACGGCCCACTCCCAGCAGCACGGGACGGGACCTTGCAAGCTGTCCCGATGAGTTTTTCCAATGGGTTTCCTTCTATCTCTGGCTTCTGTGCAAAAGCGACAAGCCGTTACCATCATTCTCCGAGCCTGAGAGGACAGTCCCAGCACCCGGATTTATGGAGATTCAGGTACCTGAGTTCCCCTTCCTGTCCGCTCCCTCTGCTTCCAGCCCCCGGAACCAAGGGGGAGCAGAAGCTCTGCTCTGAGACGCACAGGCAGCTCCCCGCCCTCGGCTTGTTGTTGCTAGGCCACTGGGCCACGTGTGCTGTAAAACTCCCATCTGGCTGCATTTGGAAACTTCTCCGGGATGGGCTTCACAGCTGAGCAATTAATCTGAATGCTCGGGAGCCGGGGTGGGGTGTGTAGGGGGGTGGGGAAGGCGGTGAGGGTGGGGGCTCACCACCTTGCGTCCACGTGGTGAGATGAGAACCGGCCTCTGCCTGGAAAGCATGTCCCAGTTCTTGGCTGGATTCTTCTTCTTCTTCTGGTCTTTCCGGCCTGCCCTTATTGCTTAGTTTTTTATTCTGGCACCAAGGTTTGCAACTGTGTTAATATCCATGCCGCAATGTTGCTCTCACCCATCAATCTCCTCCTCCTGTCTCGGGTCCCTCTGATCACCCCATCACCCAGAAATCTTGGTTCTGTGGGCTGGTTCTCAGGGTCTGTGACCACTGGCACCGATCATTCCCTTATTGTACTTTTTTTTACAATTGCTTTTTGGGTCATACTCGGCAATGCTCAGTGGTGATCCCTGGCAGTGCCCAGAGGACTATATAGGATGCCGGGATCAAATCCGAGTTGATTGTGTACAAGGTAAACGGCCTTCCCGCTGTGCTGTCGCTCCAGCCCTTCTTTTTCTTTTTTCCTGGGGAGGAAGGCGGCCTTCAGACGATGACCAGGTGATTCTCAGCCAACGAGGCAGCAGTTCGTGTAAGGCCTGAGGAGCAGCCTGTTGGGACCCTGCCGTGCTGGGGATACTCAGGTGGCCCTCAGGGCTGTGGGCCCATGGTCCATGTCTGTCCATGCTGGAGGATTCTGTGGTGCTGGGCCCCGTCACACACGGGCTAGACCTGCTCCCCAAGTGCTGAACTATCTCCCTCGTTCCCTACCGCTGAACATTCCGCTACGTGCAGACAGCATGACTTCGCTATCCCCTCCTCTCCTGTCCTGCAGCGAGGGGCAGCTTCCAGGTCTTGGCGATGACAAAGAGCACTGCAATCTCATGAAATTTGTATTTTCAGGCTCTTGGAGTAGAGGCCAACAAGTGGAATCACTGGGTCATGTGGAAACTCAATTTCCATTTGGGGTGGAGGGAGTCTGAGTCACACCAAGAGCTGCTTAGAGGCTGCTCCAATCTGTGTTCCTGGCGGAGCTCAGGGCACTCTGCAGTGCCAGGGACTGAATAGGGGTTGGCCGTGTGCGAGCCAAGCTCGATGCTCAGGGGTCACTCCTGGCTCTGCACTCAGGGCTCACTTCTGGCAGTTCTCGGGGACCATATGGGATGCCATCTGGGGATTGAGCCCAGGCCTGCCACGCTAGGCAAGGGCCCTACCTATTGCGCTATCTCTCTGGCCCACACCCAATGCAATTTTCACCAATGCTCATGAGGATTTCTTTTCTGTACTTACTAAGATGTCATTGACCCATGCGTGATGTGCAATAAAGAAGTGCATGTGTTACAGCGGGAGACCACTGCCCCATTAGGTTATTACCAATTCCCAGCCCAGGAGGTACTGCTGGGTGTGGCCACAGGTGAATGGCACAATGCCATGCTCAGAGCCACAGTGCTGGTGGCCGGAGCAGCCAACTGTGCAGCGAGTCTCCGGAACTTAGTCACCAGATGCCACCAGGCGGTGGTCAGGGCACCGCAAGGGATTCTCGACCAATCAGCCCTGTAGCTTGATGTGGTTCTGCCTGGCGCCTGTGGTGCCAGGGACCAGCACGGAAGCAGTCCTCGGGGACCCCCGGGCAATACCCAGCAATGCACAGGGGCCATGTAGTTCTAGAGGTGAGACCAGTTGGGATGCCCTGACCCCCTGCACTCTACCGCTAGCCCCAAGATGACTATTTTAATTAAGGCATTTTGCGTTAAAGTTGACAAAGATCTCCAGTGGGTGGTGGTGAAGTAACTGTTTTCATCAAGACTGTGAATGTCAGCCGATCATCAGCATAACCTACACTATGATTTAACAGGGAAGGCACAGAGACCCGAGGGAGTTGCGATGAGAAAAAGCGAAGCTCGGGCTCCATCAGAAACAAATAAACAGGATGCGGGTCTGGAAACAGGCGCACATGGGAAGTGTAGACAACACAGTTGGCAGTGCCGATCAAAGGGACGGGGCAGAGGCTGTCACAGGGGGGCTGGGGACCACATCCTCACTCTGGGAGGACAGGGTGGAGGGGTCTTAGGCACTTGGGGGGGGTAAAAGGTACAGTAACATCATTCATCCAAGCCATGATCACTACCACCATTGCAACCATGTCACCTAAACAACGGTGAAAGGGAATTGAATTAGGGACGGAGAGACAGAACAGTGGATGGTTTAGCAAGCCACCTACCTGGTTCAATCACCGGCACCCTATGTTCACCCAAGAGGGATCCCTTAGCATGGAGCCAGGAGTCAACCCTGAACCACCGAGTGGCCCCAAGACAAAATAAAAATCTAAAGTCACCCGCATCTGTTGGCCAAGAATTTCCAGGACGGCAACCACAGCACCCTCTGAGCAGGCTCACCCCCAAACAATTGTTTTCCACATATAGTAAGCCTCGAAACACACATTTTCATGACTTTCCCTAGCAGAGGAGGGCACTCTTGCTTTCTGCTCCTATACCTGGAACTGGCCACGTTCCAGATATCAAAAGCGAAGCTTTCTCTTCAAAACAAGACACACTAGCCAAGATAACAGGCAGGAGACACATCAGAAGACGACGTGCAAAGCTAGGACAAAGAATCAGCATCTGAAATATCTCAGGTGACAGGTGCAAATCTGTCGGGCGCTCCGCCGGGTCCCCGACAGTGCCGGGAAGCGAAGTTCCCTTCTACCTCCGAAGCCGGGCGAGGAATGGATGAACACTCAGGAATCCGATGCAGTTTTAAAAGGCTTTACTTATCACAGGTTCAGGCATACAAATCAGCAAAAGGAAAAACCCGATGCTTAGGATTCCAGGCTAGAACCCCAGCCACGTGTAGGCCAAGATGGCGACCACCACGTGTAAAAACTTCCAAGGGGAATAAACGCCACAAGGCGAGATCCCACAGGGAAGAAGGCCAAAAGCCAAAAGCCAAAAGCCGCAGGGAGCCAAAAAGCTGAAGGCTGAGGAACCAAAAGGCAAAAGGTAAAAGGTGAAGGGGCCTCAAGTCAGCCCCCTTATATACACCAAAGTAATCAAATCGGGAGGTTGTCATGCCAACAAAGAACCCTAAACAGAGTGTAGTGCCACACCCTATTGTAGGTATAAACAAAGGTTACACCAAGGACTAATCCCGAGATTATCTCTTATGTAAAACACTGGAGAGAGAGGGGGCTGATATAAAGTAATACATCTTAACTTCATGAGATTCATGTAATCTAGATGGTACCCACAAGGTCCTTATTATTATCTGCACCAGGGTGATTCTGAGTATCTTGTTCTCATGTACTGAAAGGGTCATACTCGCCTGCTTAGAGCAAACTAGTATGATCCTTCCTATAGTCTACCTTTAGTCTCAGCGTACCCAGGGTGGTAGTCTCCTGGTAAATTCTAACTGTCCCACGTTGGGTGCAGTGGGTATAAAGAGGAGCTGTGCCCAATCTAGAAAACATAGAAGTCTTAGTAGATGTATAAGTCAGAAGTTATTCAATCTAGGTGACTTCTGTAGCTGCCACACCCTCTAGCAGTGTTTACATAGAAGAGAAATCTCATTAGAATGAACCTTGACTTAAGTAGATTAAGCTGGGAGTGAGCAAAACAACAAAACTCCCAGATTAGCTAAACATGTCCTCCAACACAAATCAATAAGGGACAAACAGGAGTGGGCACCAATGTGGACAGGAAATTCCCTGAAATAAAGCCCAAGTACGAGGGGACCGTCAACCTCACTGGCAATCACACGCCAGAAGTGCAGATTGCACTGAGAAAAAGAACACACAGCCTTACAGCCACCAGACAGGCGGGAAACAAAGATTGTGCAATTGAAGTGTGGCAAAGCAGTGGGAAATGAATTCTTGGCTGCACCCCGGATGAGCAGGACACCCTCTGCCGTGCTGTCCACGGGGTGGTATCCCGTGAGAACAAGGGTTTCACGCTGTCTTTGTTTGGTCCAGAAATGAACACCCTAGAGGAGTGGACACAGCACAGAGATTTATTCCACTGTGTTGTACTTGACGTAGGAAGTTGTCTGTTACATTTGTGTGTATCATGTGATGTCCTTATGCGCTGTCTTACGCTGTGCCTCTGTGTTGTATGCTGTCTGTGTGTCACGTGACATCCTTATGTGATCTCATATGCCTTTATGTTGTATGCGACGCCAGGAAGTTGCCCATTACATGCGTGTGTCATGTGATGTCCTTATGCGCTGTCTTACGCTGTGCTTCTGTGTGGGAGGCTGTGTCTGGACGTCCCACTCGTCCCTTTTGCCAGTGTAAACAGCTGTAAGCCACAAACGTCCTTCTGTGGGCTAGTGGATACGTGAGCAGTGGCGGTGTGGAGCTTCTCCCGCAGTCGGAGCAGCGGAGAGACTTCTATCGACTCGGTTATCCTCCCAAAGCTCCAGAATGAGTGGGAGAGTGAGTGAGCGCGAGCCACAGCAGCAGCAGGCACGAAGCTCGAGTCCACGCTACACGGGAGAAGGCAGAGGACACGCGAGAGGACTGTTGAGGACGGGCCCCTGGGCACTCCAGTCAAACAAACCGCTGCCACCCAGCGCCCTTCGTTCTGCTTATACCCACAGCAGTTTCTCAGATCAAGTCACGATTTAGCCCTTAAACCCCGGCTTACACGGACGCCAAAAGATCTCGTGGTTGCCCACCTACAAGATGGTCAGACTTCTTCGTCAAGACCCTGAACGAACAGTCTGAGGCTCTTCGTATTCCTGGAACAAGCAGATGCCATTGGGCTACACTGGCACATGACAGGGACAAATGGAAATGTTGCTGGCGCCCGCTCGAGCAAATCAACAAAGAACGGGATGTCAAGTGATCAGGTGACCCTGCCTTAACCCCCTGTTCTCTCTTCAGCCCTTTATAACACTCTAGGACGTAGGACACAATTAATTTCATTTCAGTCTAAAGGTAAAACCCAAACTATTCCATGGTCATTTTTGTTTAAAAAAAAATTGAGTCACAGCGAGAGACACGTTACAAAGTTGTTCACCATTGGGTTTCAGCGACAGTGTTCCAACACCTGCCTCTTCAGCAGTGCACATGTCCCGCCACCACCTGTCCCTTCACCGGTGCAGTGGCCCACCCCCAGATACGTCATGGGCTTACGGGAACGCTGCCTCATCTGGTGCTGGTCCCTGAGTTCAGGATCTTATCCCTAATCACCGCGCACTTAGTTTAAACTAACTTCCTGCATCTGGTTAACTATTTCCCAGCCTTTTGAGTGTGTGGATTCCAAATCTTTATCTAGCTTCTCCCCTATAGGGCAACTACCATGTGTTGGACTGGGCAGACCAATGTCAGAGTTAAACACTATTCTGGACCTTTATAAAAGTGCTCTCTGATGGGAGTCACATCCACATGGATAAATTCATGGGGAGGGCCGCGTCTAATCAGCTGAAGATGAGGCTAGAACAAAACTGGTTGATCTCTCTGAGCAGGAAGGAAATGTCCAGCCTGTGTGTCTTTAAACTTGAACTAAAGCATTGACGCATAAAGGATCTGACCTCCCTGACCTCAGACTAGCCTGGGGAGAAGTAATAATTTCCAACATTTACCAGGGCAAGAGAAGCTGGGCTGTTGTGCAGGTGGGGCTCAGTTCCCAATAAACAGAGCAGTTTCCATGCAGGGAAATGTTCCTAGAACAAATAAGACCCACAGGCCAGCCGTGGCCTTATCAATTTTTCGCACAAGGACCTCGATTTGCCAGAATATGGGAATAAACCCACGGAGGAAGACAGGTAAGTCCTAAAGATGGGAAATAACTCACCTGTACGGATTGTCTGAACGTTGGCTTGGTTTTCACTTTAATCTTGCAGTAAGGCCAAGGTGCCATCACATCAGAAACTTTGGAGGCGAGGTCCAGAGCCAGGAGAAACATCCAGGAGATGGGAGGAGCTCAGGGCAGGGTAGGGGGAGGAGCTGGCTGAGGGCGAAGAATGCTCAGGTGTGAGAGAACAAACAGAAGTTTCTCCTAGTTTTAAATCCCCAATGCAGCGCTCAGGTAACTGGCCAACAGGTAACCAGCCAACAGGTAACATGTTCTAGGATGGAAGCCACCTTGGGGGAAAACAAACAAAAATGTGAATCTTTTCTCACAAAGCTCTGGGGCCGCCAGGCTCCCTGGGCTCTGCAATCGGTGCATTTCTCCCTGACCACAGTAAGGCTTAATGCCAGGAAGAGGGCCCCAAAGCAACCAGACCCAGAATCAATGGGGAGATAGAAACAGAATCGGGCTTGAAAGAAATCTGGAAAATGTTTGTGCTCCCTCCCTCCCTCTCTGTTCCGGGCCACACCTAAACTCCAAGCCTTAACTCCCTCCTTCCCCGCGAAGGCCTCGAGGACAATACCTCAGCAGTCTCGGCAACTCTTGCTCGTGTCTAAGAATACTCACCGTCAGGAAGGTCGGGTGGTGAGGAAGTGTGGGCTCCTCCACACCCATTTCCTCTGGCTCTGAGCTGGGTGGACCGGAACGCCAGCAGCAGCACGCGGGAGGGTCCTCACCCAGAAGACACTGACCCCAGCCGGCTTTCTCCTCTCTGGGCTCATGATCCCATATTCTACCGAATCCAGTTCTTGTGCCGCTCTGTGGGTCTTCTTTGTTCTAGGAACATTTCCCTGCAGCAAAACCAACAACACACATTCTCTCTCTCTGCTCATTTCATCTCACTTCGGTTCTCCTGAATTTAGAACATGTGCCTGAGCTTTGAACAATCAGTCCCATGGCCAGTGGGTCACTCCGGCTCCAGGTTGACCAGTGGTCTCACGTGCCAGGGGAAGGAAAAGAATCCCAGCGGGAGGAGCTTGGGATTTATTATTTTTGTTTTGTGGCTAAACCAGCGGTGCTCAGGGCTCACTCCTGGCCTGGTGCTCGGGCCACAGGGGAGCCGGGATGAGCCCAGGACTGTGTGTCCCAGTCCTCTGGGTCACCCAGGTTCAAGGATCGGGCCCAAAGGACAATCTGCAAGGAAAAGCAAATATTAACACCCACAGGGCACAGAGGAGTGGGCTGGAACCCTGGTATAGCAGGTAGGGCACTTGCTTCATAGGCCCAGCCCGGCTCCATCTCCGGCACCACCGGGGTGAGAGCTAGCACAGAGCCAGGAGGAAGCCCTGAGCACAGTTGTGTGTCCCCACCCCGGCCCCAGCCCTAAACGAAGGTTGTTTTTCAAAAACTAATTGTCTTTCTTTAGCAGTGACCAGAGGCCACACACCCCTTGTGAGTGGTGCTTTACATAAGCCTTCCAGGTCACCCGAGTGGGCGAACTTGAGGACATCTGCTGGTGGCAGGACAAGGACACAGTCACTGTGTGTCACTGAGATCCTAAGCAGCAGTTAGCCGGATTGTGCTGTGAGCTCACGTCGCACAGCTGGGATCTAATGTGAAGCCTCATCCTGAAGGCATGTGCTGTCACCAAGCTGTTCCCAGGCCCCTCGACATCCGAGCAGCGGAAGAAAACCACCACTGGAGACTGAAGACCCCCAACACACATACTCACAAACACAACATACACACAACACATGTATTCACAAACACAAAAGAAACACAACACACACTCAGACACACACATATACCAACCTTGTCCTTATTTCTCCTGCTTAGCCAAAATATGCTGGAAACTTGGTCCAGACTAGAGCAGGTGCCAGCAGACCAAACTCCGAATCTCCACCCGCAGCCGGCATTGCTTCCGGGCGAGACACAGCGCTGGCACCTCACCACAACCAGCCCCAGCCTCCTCTCTCTCTTACCAGATGACGCCAGTAACGCAGCCATTAGGAAGCAGGCTGGGAGTGCTCGCACACGGGCCGGGCTGAGTGTAAGGGAGGCTTTACTCCACGTCCCTGACCCGGTGCTCCGGATCCCTGGGGCAGCTGGACTGCCTGCATGGGCCAGGGTCTTCTGGGCCCCTGGGAGGGGGCTCTCGGCGCTACAGCAGCTTTGGCGCCGCCTCCAGCTGAATCCTAGACCAAACCCCCCTAGCACCGCTCTCCAAGCCCACAGGGAGCCACGCCCGGTCACCCCGGGCCTGCCCTGCAGCTCCTCATGTCCAGGGCACTGCCCGTCCTCCCCCCGTTGCTGTCTGACCTGTGTCTGTCCCGGAGGCTTCCTTCCTGCCTCCTTCTCACGCTAAGCTTGGCCCTCTCCAGCCACTGAGATGTCCAGAGCCAAAGAACCTTGGAGCCAGCAGGCCTGAAGGACAGGGCCAACTCTGCACGAGGCCCTGACGGTGCAGAGGGTGCGAATAATAAAAATAGCTGGCTTGGGCCGAGAGATGGTACAAGGGTTGAGGCGTGTGCCTTGAACACGGCCAATGCTCGATGGATCCAGCACTGGGTATAACCCCCTACATCACTGGGTACAGCCCTGGAGGGCTCCAGCACCCCCTGAGTGGCACCACAAGTTCAGGCCCTCATGCTGGACAGAGGCAAGTTTGGCTGAGAAACCTTAGATGTTGGTGGATGATGGTGGATAGTGGTGATGGTGGTGAATGTGGATGATGGTGGATAGTGGACGGTGATGATGGTAGTGTTGGTAGATGGTGGTGGTAGTGATGGTAGTATTGGTGATTGTACTGAGTGCAGAGCCTGGAGTAACCCGAGTATTGCTAGGTGTGACCCCAAAAAGCCAAGTAAAACAAAACAACGTTCCCTAGCCTCGCTCTAGACAGATGAGAAATCAGCCTTGCTTTAGAAATCTCTAGGGATGAGGCCAGAGCAGTACTATAGCACACGGCCGGCCCAGGTTCAATCCTCAGCATCGCATATGGGAGTGGCCCCTGAGCAGAGAGACAGCAGTGAGCCCCAAGCACTGTTGGGTGTGACCTTAAAATCAAAACTAAACTAAAGCCGGAGGATCTTCCCCTCGGTCCTGGGCCTCAAGAATGACCAACTCGATGGAAGTTTTTTCCCTTGAACCAAAATGAACCTCCTTCAAGTTTCTATGAGTTACACGAGGTGTGGGTTCTAGGATCAAATGTTTATATTTTTCTTTCTTCTCTTTCCCACCCCTCATCATATACAAATCCTATTTCCAGGTCAACAGTAAAAATAAAGAAATAAACAGCCCTTCTTCCGGCAGCTGGTCACATGCTGGAAACAGCAGCTGGCCGTGGAGCTGCTCTGGCCGTCGGCGTAGCCGCGGGAAAATGCCCAAGAATCCGGCTTGTGAGTCAGACCCACGCAAAGGACAGGGCCCTCCCCAGGAGTCCCGGCAGCCGGCATGGGCCTGGGTGCTGGACGCCCAGGCTGCTGCAGTCACTGGTCCTCAACTACACTTGTGGAACCACCAAGGCGAGAACCTTGGGGAGCCACAGATCACAGTTGGAGAACCACAGCTTAGGACAGTGTGTGGGGCCCCGGGGACGTGAGCCTGGGGTGAGGGGCACCATCAGGCAAAGGCTCTGCATTCAGAAAACCCCTGGCAGTGCTCCCGGGATCGAACCTGGGTCGGCCACATATAAGGTAAAGGCCCTATGCTGTACTATTGCTCAGGAAATGTCCCCCGTAGCTCACCGGAGCTGCGGGTGGCCCACCTCTCTCTAGCGTGGCATTCACTAGTGTGCCCCCTGGCAGCTGGGTTTGAACACACGCCTCTGCCCCCAGCAGCTGCTATAGCGACACACCAAGTAGCGGCCAACGTGGAACTTCTCAAATGCTTTGTTCTGATTTTTCCCGGTCAACAGGGACCCTTTATTTTCGTGTTGTTTTGATTGTTTTGGGTCACTCCTAACTCTGCACCCAGGAATTACTCCTGACGGTGCTCAGTGGGCCATAGGGGTGCCAGGGATCGAACCCAGGTTGGTCGCAGTGAAAGGCAAATGCCCTCCCTCTCTGTGCTATCGCCCGGCCCCAAGAACAGGGAGTCCTTTGGGAGGTCCCTACACTTCAGAGCTGAGGCTGGTGAAGACCACAGACTGCGAGGCTGAGTTTCAGAAGTCTTGTGAGTTCAGCGGGTAAGGGCCTGCCTCGCACAGAGCCAACCTGGTTTGATCTCAGCGCTGTGAATGTGGCCACTCCTCGAGTAGCGCCGGAGTGACCCCTACACGGAGCCAGGAGTAACCCCTGAGCACCACCAGGTGTAGGCCCATCCCTGCAAAAGACCACCAAAGTAAAAGTCTTTTATGATTCCAGAGAGACGCCCTGGAGGGGCCGAGTGCTGGCGCTGAAGGCCCTGAGCTCTACTCGAAACAGCCCCCGCAGCACCACTGCCAAGGCCCAAAACAACAAAGGAAACAGCCCCCAAGGCCCACTGGCTATAGCTCTGAAATAAAACACAAAGATTTGTGTTTTATGCCGGGTCACACCCGCCAGTGTTCAATAGTAACTTCTGGCTCTGTGCTCAGGACTCACTCTTGGAAGGTTTGGGGGACCGTATGGGATGCTGGGGGATCAGACCTGGCTCAGCTGCATGCAAGGCAAGCGCCCTACCCACTGTGCTATCATCTCTCTGGCCCCGACACACACCTTCGCCCCCTCCACCCAGCGGGCCACGGAACCGACGCTTCATTGGGAGCTATTAACTGCAGGTGGAGGCTGGTCTCGCCCACTTTCCAGGGGAAACCCCGCAAACACAGCAAGGCTGGCCCCGCAGACACACACCCCAGGAGGAGTCTGGAACAAGACTCAGGTGGGGGCATGGAGGGGGCTGGGATCAATGTGAGGCAGCTGAAGATCTGAGGGTCCCAGCACCGGCCAGAGCGTGCCTGCTGGAGTGGCTGCGCCGGGTGCAGAGGGTTGTCATTGGTCAAGTGTGACTGTGATGTCCATCTCGGTAACACGATGGACATTCACAGATTGCCAGCGCTTCCAGGAAGCCCCTCGATGGCTGGCAGTCAAGCTCCTGGGTGGCCCTGGCCAGCCAGGCCAAGTGGAAGGTGCATCCTAGTGGGAGCAGGGCAAGCCGGGACTTCCCAGCAGTTGTCAGTTGCCAGCGCAGCGTGAGGCTGGCTGGGCAGCGTCCGCGAGCCGGCAACGCTCTCCGGCATCGCCTTTTGCTTCTGGAGTGCCACCTGTCGACCACGTCAGGAAAGGCTGCTTCCCAGCCCTGTTCTGCCGCCCGCTGCGAGAGCCTGGGCAAGAGAGGAAACGCGAGCTATTTTCAGACTGTCTGCAAAGAACAGCAGCTCTGACGGGTGGGAGCGAACCGAGAGCCCACACTAGCGCGGAGGGACGGGGAGGCAGGACGGGAGAGGGGCTCAGAAGGCTCAGCCTGGCAGCGCCTGGGAATCCGGACTCAGGGCCAGGCTCTGGAGAGGATGAAGTGTCAGCGGGTACAGGACGCGCGGGTCCACGCACGTGTGCCCAGGGGAGATGCGTGGAAGCTTCTGGAAGGAGGGTTGGGCCGCCTGCTCCCCGCAGCACCCACCCCGTCACCTGCCCGGGTGCTTCTGGGCACTTTGTGCTCCCCTGCGTGTCTCTTGACTGAGTGTGGCCTCCACCGCACAGGCGCCGCCCCTCAGTTAAGTCCCGAAAGTAAAGCCACTTATTTTGGCGGTGTGTGTGTGTGTGTGTGTGTAGGTGTAGGTGTGGGGTGTGTGGGGGGGTGGAGGGTGTGGGTGTGTGTGGGAGGGGGTGTGGGAGGGTGTGGGAGGGTGGGTGGGAGGGTGGGTGTGGGAGGGTGTGTGGAGGGTGTGGGTGTGGAGGTGTGTGGGGTGTGTGTGGAGGTGTGTGTGGGGTGTGTGGGGGGGTATGTGGAGGTGTGGGGGTGGGGTGTGTGTGGGTGTGGGGTGGCCACACCCAGTTTACTCCCTGACTCAGTGCTCAGGAGTGAAGCCAGGCGGCTACTGCAGGGCACGTGTCTCAACCGCTGTCCCGTCTCTCCCTGGCCCAATCGGTGATGTGATGATGTTGCCCACCTAATCACGGAGGACAGAGCAGAGAAGAGAGAGCGGAGCCCGGAGGGCAGTTATCTGCCTTGTATGCCGCTGACCTGGTTTCCATCCCTGTACCCCATATGGTCCCCAACACCACCGGAGTGAGCCCCGGGTACCAGCCCGCTAGAGCCACCCCAGCAAAGAATAAGATCGTGAAACAAATAGTTTCTGAAGGGAAACCCATCGCATACCTCCTGGGAGTGATACTAGTTATTCTTCCTTTCATTTTCCCCTTCCCTTCCCTGTGCAGAAAGGTCAAAGACTGAGGGGCACACACAGCGGCAGTGCCCCACTGGGGTCTCCACGGTGATCTTGCGTGGGGTGGTGAGGGGGCCCCTGCGGGAGATACTCTGTCAACCCCCAGCTCTTCTGCTTTTGCTTTTGGGGTCTTACCCACGATACTCAGGGGTTACTCCTGGTGGTGCTCGGGACCATATGGGATGCCGGGATCAAACCCTGTTGGCTGCGTAAGGCAAACGCCTCCCCAGTGTACTATCGCCCGCCCCACAGGTCTATACTTACAGAGAAGGAATCTGGCTGTGAGACAACGTCCAGGAGTTAACTATGGGAGACCACACCCACAAATGCGCAGTGACAGGAGGAATTCACAGCAGCATCATAAAAACCCACAGGGACCCAGGATACAGCTCCAACACACACACACACACACACAGAGACAGACACACACAGAGACAGACACACACAGAGACAGACACACACAGAGACACACACAGAGACACACACACAGAGACACACACACAGACAGACACACACACAGACAGACACACACAGACAGACAGACACACACACAGACAGACAGACACACACAGACAGACAGACACACACACAGACAGACAGACACACACACAGACAGACAGACACACACACAACAGACAGACACACACACAGACAGACAGACACACACAGACAGACAGACACACAGACAGACAGACAGACAGACAGACAGACAGACACACAGACAGACAGACACACAGACAGACAGACAGACAGACAGACAGACAGACAGACAGACAGACAGACAGACAGACAGACAGACAGACAGACACACACAGACAGACAGACACACAGACAGACAGACACAGACAGACAGACACACAGACAGACAGACAGACAGACAGACACACAGACAGACAGACACACAGACAGACAGACACACAGACAGACAGACACACAGACAGACAGACAGACACACAGACACACAGACACACAGACACACAGACAGACAGACAGACAGGCAGGCAAACAGACAGGCAGACAGACAGGCAGGCAGACAGGCAGACAGGCAGACAGACAGACAGGCACACAGACAGACAGGCACACAGACAGACAGGCACACAGACAGACAGACAGGCACACAGACAGACAGACAGGCACACAGACAGACAGACAGGCACACAGACAGACAGAGACACGCACACAGACAGACAGACACGCACAGCAGACAGACACGCACACAGACAGACAGACACGCACAGACAGACACACGCAGACAGACACACACAGACAGACACGCAGACAGACACACACGCAGACACAGACACAACGCAGACAGACACACACGCAGACAGACACACACGCAGACAGACACACACGCAGACAGACAGACACGCACAGACAGACAGACACGCAGACAGACAGACACGCAGACAGACAGACACGCAGACAGACACACAGACGACAGACACGCAGACAGACAGACACGCAGACAGACAGACACGCAGACAGACAGACACGCAGACAGAACAGACACGCAGACAGACAGACACGCAGACAGACAGACACGCAGACAGACAGACACGCAGACAGACAGACACGCAGACAGACAGACACGCAGACAGACAGACACGCAGACAGACAGACACGCAGAGCAGACAGACACGCAGACAGACAGACACGCAGACAGACAGACACGCGAGACAGACAGACACGCAGACAGACAGACACGCACAGACAGACACGCAGACAGACAGACACGCAGACAGACAGCACAGACAGACAGACACAGACAGACAGACACGCAGACAGACAGACACGCAGACAGACAGACACGCACACAGACAGACACGCACAAGACAGACACACACAGACAGACACACACAGACAGACACACACACAGACAGACAGACACACACAGACAGACAGACACACACACACACAGACAGACAGACACACACACACAGACAGACAGACACACACACAGAGACACACACACAGACACACACACACACACACACACACACACACAGACACGCCATCCCTCCAGCCAGGCCCTAGTAATGATGGAAAAATAAAATAGGGCCCAGGCAGACGGAGCATATGCTTTGCATGTGGGGATCCCCGGCTCCATCCCTGACACCGCTGGTCCTTAGAGCACCACCAGGCTGCAGCCCGGAAAGGAAAAACTATACACGCACTATACAATGGGAAGCAACGAAGGCTCAATGTGAGGAGCAAATTATCTCCTAACTAATTGGGCGCTTCGCCGTCTCCATTCTCCTCCGGGCCCTCCCTCTCCACCAACACCCAGATCTTCTGGATGGAAGGAAAAAGAAGGTTCTGGAAACCTGACGAAATCCAGTCCCGGGGCTTGGCAAAACATGGACCCAAACTAAATGCAGCCCCTGCCCACCAGCCCCCAGAGCTGCCCAGCTGCTGTCCGGCTCCAGCCAGCCCCCTCTGCCCAAACTGCTCTTCCCGTATCTAAAGCCACCAGCTGCCAAAACAAGGCGCCTATGCGGGAGGGGCCCATCCCTGACTCCAAGGACAGCAGCCTCCGGGGCTCCCACCAAAGGGAGCTGGGAAAAGGCAGCATAAGCGTTTCATCTCCAAGAAGAGAGATGCCAAGTCGCAGGACAGAGGGGCCTAACTGCCCCTTCCTGAACGGTCAGCGGCGGGAGGGCAGCGCAGTCCCCAGGAGCCTTTCCCAGGGGCTGCTTAGGGCCATCTGGAAAGTGCCAAGGTCAGGGCCCAGGATGTTGTGAGGAAGAGGGGCCAGGCAGGCTGCAACTCGTAAGGGACCCCAGAGCACTAGCAGGGTGTGACCCCCTCAGCAAGTGGGTCCCCTGCCTCCCGCTTACAAGAGAGGAGCCCTGAATCCGGGCTTTTGAGGGTCGATGGTTCTGAGGGTCCGATGGAAACACGGCCGGGAAGAGCCCGCAGTGACCTGGTGGGGCTATGCCAATGAAGGGACCAGCTGCTGCTTTTCAAGTTCTGGCTTTCTGGGTCTCACCCGGCAATGCTCTAGGGTTGCTCCTGGCAGTTCTCAGGGAACCATAGGGATGTGGGGGATCAAACCCTGGTGGGCTGTGTGCAAGGCAAATGCCCTCCCTGCTCTCCTATCACTCCGGCCCACTGGACAAGCTTCTTTACCAGGTGACAGTGGACACAGTGTGGCCGCAGCCTGCCCACCCTCCCGCAGAGCAGCCCCCAACCCCATCAGAATCAGGAGGAAAAGGCGCCCATGGCCCGGTTCTCCCCGGGAGGGGAGCCTCGCCTGAGGTCCACGCCAGCAGCCGGCACCTCAGCTGTTTCACGGAGCGGTTTCCTCCAAAGGGCTCGGGCCCTAACACATGTAATGCAAACCCACACAAGCCAAGTACCCCAGAGTGGAGAAGGATGCCCCCGCTGAGGGCTACAAGCCCAGAAGGATGCCCCCACCAAGAGTTACTAACCCAGCCAGGCAGAAGGGGCGGGGAACACAGACTAAAGGTAAGGGGCAGGGCCGGAGCGATAGCCCAGCGGGTAGGGCGTTTGCCTTGCACACAGCCGGCCCGTGCCGGCCTGGGTTCGATCCCCGGCATCCCATATGGTCCCCCGAGCACCGCCACGAGTAATTCCTGAGTGCAGAGCCAGGAGAAACCCCTGAGCATAGCCGGGTGTGACCCCAAAAATAAATAAACAAATAAATAAAGGTGAGGGGCAGCTGCTGTGGCTGATCCAGCCAGGCTGGGCTGTTCTGGGTGAACAGCAGGAGCCCCCGACCTCCCCCCCACTGACCTAAGGGCAGCCTGTACTGTGCAACCGAACAAGCACGTCCCCGCTCCTGTGACCTGCTAAGTGTTTGGTGTTTAACTCTGCCCCTTCTCTTTGCACCCAGAAAACCGGGGACTATGCAGGGCCAGGGTCAGAGAGGCCAGCCTGAGTGGGCGTGGAGGTGGCACGTGTCCCCTGGGAGCAGTGGACCATGAGGTCACGTGTGCAGCCCCGGCAGCCAGCGGGCACTCGCCCACCCCGAGCCTCCCTGCAAACCACCCCTCACGACTCCAAGTGTCCGCCGTGCGCTCCTCCCTGCATTCTCCAGCTCTCGCCGTGGCCGAGCGCCTCTCGACGAGGCAAGAGAGCTCCTAGTGCAGCAAGCGCTCAGGTTCGTCTCCGGAAACTCTCCCTCGTCCCATGGTTTGAAGGCTTCAGATCTGCGGCCCAGAAAAAGATGCCCCGCCCTCAGCCATGTGGCGTCCCTGTCACTCGATGTGGCTGAGCAGGGGCCACATTCCGTGGGCCAAGTTGGAGCCCGGACTTCATCGTGGGCACATCGTGGCAAGCGACGCTTCCTTAGGTCACTACCCCTTCGGGTACCGGCCCCCTCTTCCCCCACTCTTTCCCCCAGGGATGCGTTCCCGCTCACCAATGAATCCCATCAACTAACTCCCTAATCAACCCAGAATCCAATGCCCGATTTACACTCAGCGCTGAATTCCCATTCCTTGGACACACCATGCACCGAGTCCTCAGTCACCAGAGTCCCCATCAGCCAGATTCCGCACCTGCAGGTCTCACTTACCCCTATGTCCTATTACCTGATCCCCAATTACTAACATTCCCAATCTCCCCACAATAAAGCTGAGTCTTCAATAGTCCTGCATCCTAACACTTTAGAGCTATCTAAATCCCCAATCACCTGGACTACCCTGTAAGTTCCTCCCCCCCTCCTCTTCCCTCTCCCCAGCACGCTTGCGCCTTGATCTGACCCTACTTGCTAGAGTTGGGCCCAACAGTAGCCCCCTCGCCCCATGAGGAGGCCTGGGGCTGTGCTTACAGGGGGCCAAGGACTCACCTATGGACACAAGAGCTTCCTCACGTAGGTGAAAACTGACACAGACGGATGTAACTGCTAATAGTGAGATTCTTGTGGGTGATTTGTAGAGAATGGAACCTCCTTATCCAAGACTGATAGGTGCTTATTCACCAAGAGCAACACTGCATGTGGGCTGGCAATAGTAAATAAATTTCAGAAGTCCAGTACAGCGATAGGCATTAGTCGGCCTACGCTCACGAAATCAGTGACAGAATACAGTATCCAGCAGCGCTGCCTTTTATCCGGGCTCTGCACTCAGCCTTCACACTCGTGTTTTCAGGGGACACTGAGGCTGACGTGATTCCCATGGGAAGAGGGGAAAGGGGAGTGCAGCTCCACTGCCCTGGAAGGCCCCGTCCAGCCCAGTCTGGCAGTCACTGGAAGGTCCACAGGCCCAGGGAACACTATTTCTGCATGGCATCACCCCCAGGGTCTCCCGGGCCCTCAGCACCCCACACCCCGGAGGGTCCACAGAGAACTACCGTCACGGATGCAGAATCAGCAGTTCGTGATTTACCCACCAGGGCCCTATGGCGGTCTCCCCAGGCTCTGCTGCCAGGATCAGCCAATTAATGGGAGCTATTTTCTTTGGGTTCCTCCACAGCAGTGCCCCAAGGGCCACAGACCACTGCACTGTGTGTAGGCACCCTTCCCTGCAAGGCCTAGACTTCCCTTAGTCACACACACCCATTCCCAGGGGCGTCCTGGTGACTTTGGAAATAAAATGATTTTTTTCTGTATGGCAGTTTGCTAGTTTATTTTGAAAAGCTATAATAAGCTTTATATTAAAGTTTCACCCTAGTGGCATTACTAATTTGGCATAGCCATCTTGCTCAGGGTTCATCAGAACTTAAGACAGAGTCAGTAGCAAACATTCAGGGCTCTGAAGAAACCAAGCTGACAGGACAACTACTCAAGCTGGTCATCCTTCCCCCTGTAGCAGCCTGCAGAGCTAACTTAAAGCCTAAGGTCAGGGTAGGAAAACATACCCAAAGCCTCTTCAAAGTAAGGACCCGAGGTGGTGCGCCATCAGCACTTCCAGGAGTGCTGGGGTCTGTGGACCTTCCAATGACTGCCAGGGGAGGCTTAGCTCTCCCGTGTGGGATCTTTGCTTTAGGAGAGAGTCAGACCAGACCTGGGGGAGGGAGGGGGGAGAGGGTGTTGAGGAGAGGGGAGGAGGGGGAGGAGGACGGTGAGGAGGAGGGGAGGGGGAGGAGGGAGGAGGAGGGGGAGGAGTGGGAAGGAAGGGGAAGAGATAAAGAACCTGCCATAGAGGCAGGCTAGGGGAGGGGGGAGGAATCGGGGTTATTGGTGGTGGGAAATGGGCACTGGTGGAGGGATGGGTGCTGGAACACTATGTGACCGAAACCCGAACATGAACATCTTCATAATTGTATATCTCATAGTCGTATAATAAAATATTATAAAAATAAAAAATAAATAAGTAAACAAACAAATAAACAACTATTAAAAAAAAGAATGAAGCCAGGAACACTCCCTGGTAAGGCAAGGGAAAGTCAAGCCCCCCCCCAAATCTGGGGACAGACGTCCCAGACAGATAGCAGGACCTAGCTTTCATGCGGACATGAGCCAGGGCGAGATAACCGGGTGTGCTTCTGCTGACCCAGCACCAGCCTGCACATCAGCGGGAGACCCAGACACGAACACAGGCACAGCAGGATCCAGGCAGACGGGCTCCCATCTAATACACATGGGGGAGGCAGGAAACTTCAGGTGGAGGCGTTGAGACTGGAGTGAGGTGGAGCACCCCACACACTGGAAGCAGCCTGGCCAAGAGTGGACAGGGACGTAGGGATCCATCACCTTGTGACAGGACCTGGCCTTGGACCTGCAGGATGCAGCCGGGCCCTCTAATAAGCTGATCAGTTGCTGGTGGAAGCAGGACGGGTTAGGAGTGGCCTCCTGCCCTGTCCACCCATAACGGCCAGTAGACTCTGAAGGCCCTTTGCCCCTCAGCAAAGGACACTCCTACCCCCACCCCCGGCTGTCTTCTGTGGGTCTCATGATTAGGGGTCTCCCCAACAGCTCCACCTGGATCTCATCTTCTACCCCTGAGCTCAGGAAACCCTTTAAAGAGAAAGGTCTGGCCTCCCCCTCACACCCAACCTGAAAGGAAACTGAGGCAAATGGGATATTATTAGGAAGGTGGTAATTCGGCTAAGAAACACAACACAAGCCTGCACACTGACGGCATTAGCAACACTCAGTGAGGCGTCGGGTGGGAGGGAAACCAAAGGGGGCACGTGTTGCAGGACTCCTAAGGGCCGCTGCATCTGCTCTGAATTGCCTCCCGCAAACCACTCCATAGATAAGGGGGTAGTCTAAATGTGGCAGTTTATCCGACCATGTATGCTGTACTAGCTGGTATAAATATTCTCCCATGCTATCACAATCATCGTGGGACTAGCTAGATCTTACCAGCATATTAGCCTGGCCACGCAAGGACACCTAAGTAATTAGACCAGAGAGAAATGCTGTTTGCTTCCAAACAAACAAGCATAGCTCCCTGATAAAATATAAAACTACAATGAAGTAGAGGAGACTTGTGAAGGCTTGGAGAAATATTTAACTGGCATTGGTGTTGATCTTTGGTACAGTGACATGCCATCTCAGAAATCCCCTTCTCTACATTTCAAAGGCCTTCCCTTCCTGGCTCAAAACATTAGCACAGTAAAGGCCCTAGGTGAGATGCAGGGGTTACCTGAGGGCATTGGACCCTCCCTGCTTTCCATAACAATGGGAGGAAGGTCTGAGTTGGGGGTGTATAAACTTGCCCGTTCCCGCTCTCCCGGGCTTCTTCTTCCCGGTGGAATCTCGCCTTGTGGCGTTTTTCCCCCTTGGAAGTTATACACGTGGTGGTCGCCATCTTGGCCTACACGTGGCTGGGGGTTCTAGCCTGGAATCCTAAGCATCGGGTTTTTCCTTTTGCTGATTTGTATGCCTGAACCTGTAATAAGTAAAGTCTTTTAAAACCTCATCGGATCCCTGAGTGTTCATCCATTCTCGCCGGCTCGGAGGTAGAAGGGAACTTCGCTTCCCCGGCACTGTCAGGGACCCCGGCGGAGCGCCCCGACAGGCACGGTCAGCAGAGAATCAGTTTCCCCCAGCAGCGGGGGAACTCGCTTAAAGGCCAAACTGAAGCTGCTCCTCCAGGCAAGGCCCAGAGGCAAGGGGCGGAGTGCAGGGAGCAGCAACTTAGGGGCGCCAGCAGCACCACAGACGCAAGGGAACCTCACGTGAGGGCAGCTCTGGGGAAGATGGGAGAGACCAGACTTTGAGGGGGCACCTTCCAGAGGGAGTGGGACACGACCCTCAGCGCACACTCCCGCGGGACCCACCCCCAGAGAAAGTCAGGAATCCATCCAGTGGTGCCGATCAGTGACTCAGGCTTGTACTGGACCAACACAGGGGTCCCGTGACACCCCCCAAGCAGCAGTTTGAACTCTCTCCCTGCCACCCCCTGGGACTGCCCAAGTTCTAGCTTCCTGTTCCCTTCCTATCCACCCTCAGGCCCTGTGACTTCCCTGTCTCCCCTCCTTCCCTCAATCCCGGAGTTCTCATAAGAGCCTGATTAAGAAGCACAAAATCCTTCTCCCTCTGCCTCAGAACCTCTGCTGGGGGCTCTGCCAGGCCCCTTCCCTGCCCCAGAAACAAAGAGGGGTACCGGGTGGGCTACTGAGGCGAACCGCATCGCCTCAGCATGCTCCAGGCCGAGACTCACAGAACACGCTCAGAGTTTCTGCAGTCCTCAGTGTCATTCGAGCAGAGCCAGACCCCAAACCCCCCAGTTTTCTCATCCAGCCCAAGCAGGCGCTTCACCTGGAGAGCAGCCTTCACGTAGAGGCACCCACTCTGATAGTGCAAGCATCAGCCCCTCATCAGCGGGCACGAACCTCTGGCAGCCTGCTCCTGGATCCTTCTAAGCACACTCCTCTTCCGTGGCCAGGGCCCAGGAAGACAGTCTCTGCAGACGCAGCACCAAACAGGGCAGCTGCCCACGTTCTCTGGAGCCTTCAGGAGACACCTGAAAAGATACAGCAGGTCCCCACTCAGGCCAGTGAAGGTGGTTCTGCCCAGAGGTATTTATGGGATCTGAAGCCCGGGGCTGTTTCTGGAACTCCGTGGTGATCACACGTACATTGGAATCACCTGGAAGTACCTCATTAAGGCAAGATTGCTGAGCCCTTCTCCAGGTCTCCAGGCTCATGAGTCTCAATGAAGATGGAATTGGTTCCAGGTACGCCGCGCCCACACATCAGAAGGGCCAAGGCGTCCCTCAGGTGGAGCTGGGATTCCGGGGAAAGCATGGACAGTTCATGGTGATCCCTCAGGATTGGATAACACAGTAGGTTGCCTTGGTTCTGAAGGGCTCTTGGGAGCAGGCCCAGCTGATGGGACCAGCCAGGAGAGGGGTTGGATGGAAGGGAAAGGCCCTGGAAGATAGAACAGGCGGGTCCAGGCTTAGCTGCCACTGGCTTTGTTGGGGACCCTGGTAAATCTCTTATGGCGGTGGCCATCTCTGCCATTAATTCAGACTCTTACTGAGAGCCTGATATCGGGGTGACGGAGGCAGGGAGCACTGTGCTGGGTAGCGGGTAGGTGGGTAAAGTCGCAGCCCTTAGCTGCTGGGGGCAGATAAAGGGAGAACCAATCCCAGATCTGTGTGGAGACTGTGGGAGCAGCGGGAGCACCTCCCTTCCTTTGGGCACGCCTGCTCCTGGGACCAGAAGCTTATGGCCAGCAGCTGGAGGAAAAGGCCTGCCCACTCCCTTGGAGGCTAGCAGGTGCCCAGTGTTGGAAACCAGCGTACAGCCACCTTCAGGGGAAGATGGGCAGCTCCTGAAACTGGATGCAAAACCAGCCTTTAAAATGCCTCCTCCTCGGCCCTTAGAGACTGGGGATCAGAAGGGGTGATGGCATCATTGTTCACTCTGCAATTATTTCGGGTTCTCCACATGCAGGAAAAGGTACTGACGCCCAGACCCCAGCCAAGCTCAACTGAAGCTAAATCAGAACAGGACCCTGTATTAGAAAGTTCCTGGGGCGGAAGTCTCGGCTGCTGGGTAAGAATCTCCACAGAGACCCAGCAGGGCAGCAGGCAGCTCCAGACAAGAGAGGCATTCCAGAAGGGAACGTCCTGAGGGATTGCTAAGGAGGAGCTGGAGGAGAGGGAAGGTATTTGGAACAGAGTTTTTCTTCAGGGTGATGGGGAGCCGCTGAAGGTCTTTGAGTAGGGGAAATGTTTTTTTTTTTTTTGGGGGTCATACCCGGCGATGCTCAGGGGTTACTCCTGGATCCTCAATCAGGAATTACTCCTGGTAATGCTCGGGGACTCTACCCAGCAGACCAGCCTATCACAGCCCGGCTCTCGCGGGCTGCAAGCAGCTGCGCGGTTCATCAATAAATGCTGATTTAGAGATGACTACAAGAGTATGCTACCCGCACGGCAGAGCCTGGCAAACTACCGTGTCGTATTTGATATGCCAGATACCAGTAACAATTATAGACCTCATTCCCATGACCTGATGGAATGGTTTGAGGCTCTTTATGTTCCTGGAGCAAGCAGGTGCCCTTGGGCTCTACTTGCATGAGACAGGTCATATGGAGATGTTACTGGTGCCCACTCGAGCAAATCGATGATGAACGGGAAGACAGTGATACAGTGACAGTGAATGCTCGGGGGACCATATGGGATGCCAGGGATTGAACCCGGTCGGCCGTGTGCAAGGCAAACACCCTCCCTACCCGCTGAATGTGTGGATTTTTGAAAGGAGGGAGTTCTTTCACAAACCACACCAGGAGAACCACGCCAGGTTGTACTCATGAAGCTACTCCTGGCTTTGCACTCAGGGAACTGTATATAGGTGCCAGGGAGCAAGCCCTGGATCATCTCCTGGGAGGGACAAGATGTGATCAAAATCAACCAGCAAATTTAGTTTCTTTCTTTGCTTTTCACCTCCTCCAAGATTGTATTGTTTCCATCTCCTGACTCAGGAATTTGAGCCCCAGGAACCCCTTCTGTTAGACAGTGTGGCCTGAGGAGTGTTGGTGGAAGGGATTTCCCGAAACAGATCAGAGAAGGTGGTTGTCAAAATCCACTCCTAGCCCTTGCAACCATTTACATTGTACTGTGCAGCCCTGGAAAAGTTGATTAGCCGCTCTGAACACTTTAGGTCAAAGTGACCCTCCAGACAACCTAGAAACACACTGACCGTGCACATGGGTGTGCTCTGAGAAGCCAAGGCAGGCCCAGACTCAAGCACACTCAAGATGCCTTTGCTTCACCCGTGGGGGCAGGAAGGGCAGGAATTGTCTGACTGGGAGAATTTTTTTTTTTTTATTTTTTGCTTTTTGGGTCACACCCGGCGACGCTCAGGGGTTACTCTTGGCTCTTTGCTCAGGAATTACTCCTGGTGCTCAGGGGACCATATGGGATGCTGGGGATTGAACCTGGGTCTGCCGCTTGCAAGAAAAACGCCCTGGGAGAATATTTAAGCAAGATTATTTCCTGTAAGTCCCCAAACCCCTAGTACGGGTAAGGGTGAGATATTTCTTTCCTTTTAAGTCCTCAACCTCTCAAAAACGGGTAAGGACGAGAGGAGTAAGCACATCTATTATGATTCCAAGCTCAAGTGTGAGTAGGCGTTGCAAGGGTGATGTGGGCTAGAAAGCAGACCGAACACTGATGGCCGCCAGATTCGTATTGCAGGTCGGGCCAGTGCAGGGATGGAGGCAAGACCCCTGGGCACCCTACCCTACCCTTTCCTGTTTCTCTCAGCCAGGTGGGGAAGTTCCGAGCTTGTGCCTCACGTTTCCTCGTCGCCCACCAGGTGGCGCCGCTCCCCCACCTGGCTCCGGCTTCCCGAGGAGCTGCAAGAGGGAAGAGCAATAACTAGGTAAGACAGAAAATGGAACAGTGTGCTAACAATTGTTGAGGGTACTAATGCCAACCTAGAACTGAGCATTAAATAGAGGCAAAAAGATACACATGACAACCCTTTAATGTATGTTCTGTAATCCATAGTCTGGAGGGGAAGGAAAAGAGAAAGAGAGAGAAAGGGAAAGAAATAAAGAACCTGCCATGGAGCAGGGCTGGGGAGGGGGAGGGAACCGGGGACGTTGGTGGTGGGAGATGGGCACTGGTGGCGGGATGGGTGCTGCAACACTGTTTGACCAAAACCCAAATATGAACTTTTTTTTTTTTTTTGCTTTTTGGGTCACACCCGGCGATGCTCAGGGGTTACTCCTGGCTCTGCACTCAAGGAATTACTCCTGGCAGTGCTCGGGGACCATATGGGATGCCGGGATCGAACCCGGGCCGGCATGGGCCGGCGTGCAAGGTAAACGCCCTACCCGCTGGGCTATCGCCCGCCCCCAAATATGAACTTTTAATTGTATATCTTTGTAATTTTAAAAATAAAAAAATTAAAAACACACACACACACACACACACACACACACACACACACACACACACACACACACACAAAAGAACAGCCCCGTCCCCTCAGCCCGGATCTCAACAGGCAAACACGGGATCTAACGGTTAAGCGCTCTGGGCCTGTGGGCCGCCTGAGGTGTTTGTTCTCCCCCTGGTCCCCTCCCCTCTGCCTAGAGGGGACCGCCAGTCTTGAGGCTCAGGGACGCCGAGTCTGGATTCTCACCAGCCAGGGTGAGACGCTTTTACCGTGTCCCTGAGCGCGCAGGCTGGTAAGCAGACACACTCGGGGCCTGCACACGCCGCCGGGACCCCGGCCCTTCATTCCCATTGCTTGGCCACCCCCCACGCCCCTAGACAGGGTTGGGCCAGCTACGTGGACCCCTTTTCTCATTTACCCCCAAGCCTCATTTCTCTAAAGACAAAAGAGCTCCAGGGGAGTGTGGGGGTGCAGCCCAGCGGAGAGGGCGTTTGCCTTGCACGCTGGTCCGACCAGGGTTCGATCCCGGCATCCCATATGGTCCCCGAGCACCACCAGGAGTAATTCCTGAGTGCAGAGCCAGGAGAAACCCTGAGCATCGCCGGGTGGGACCCACAAAGACAAAAAAAAAAAAAACAAAAAACAAAAACCAAAGAACCAACCACGAGCTCCCAGAGGTGAGGAGAGGCGTGACTGGTTGAGGCAAAGTCACCTTGACCCTGGGGCGCCTTAGCCCCCAGTGAGGGGGACTGAGCCGGGGCCAGCAGAGCGCTGAGAACTAGGTGCCACCTGTCGAGAGAAGAGAGGGATTATTCCACACTGCCTCAGTCTCAGCCTGTCTGCGATGGACACGCGCCTTCCATCTGCAGGCAGAGGCTCTGTGGGAGGCCGCCCCAGCCCTCCCTTGGCTCCTGCCTTTGGGTGCCCAGGCCCCCGTGTGAATCCGTCTCGTGTTCCCGTGGGTTCTCTCAGAGCGCATGTGCCGCCGGCAGACTGCTTCTCTGCCGCCAGGCATTCGGGACTGTCCACTGCTCGGCTGGCCGGCAACCAGCCCCACACAGCTGCTCCACCCACTGGAGAGAGGAGAGAGGTGGGGCACACCCCTCCAGCGCCGCCACGGGACGGTGGGAGGGGACAGAGCTCAGCGACCCTGCCCCAAGCCAGCGGGTGCTGTGACGCTAGCTAGTGAACGGGCGCTCCCACGGGGACCACGAAACCAGAGGAGGCAGAGAGGGACGGGGCACTCCGAATGGGAAGGTGAGGAGGGGGAGGAGCCCGAGCCTCTGGGTGTCACGGGAAGGAAGAGTGGAGGCCAGGGCAAGTGACGGGGGGGGGAGAGGGACCCCGAGGGGGCCCCAACTTACAGGGCTGCTGCGTCACCAGCTAAGGGGAAACGGGCCTTGGAAACCCACGGCAGAGCCACAGACCTAGGTCTGACGGCCTGTGAATGGGAGCCCTCCAGAGGCCACGGCCGAGGGGCTAGGCGGGCATAAGGTCACCGCTGGGCACCCAGGGCACCCAGGGGCACTCGGGAGAGCCTCCAAGGCCCTTGATGCCAGATCAGGCAGGGCAGGGGAGCTGCTCTGGTGCCGAGGGGGCGCGCCCACCTGACAGGGGCCGAGGGGAGTCCCGACCCAGACCCCGCAGACCCCGCCACAACGGCCGCCTGCCTTCCCTTTCCCAAACCTGGCAATAAAACGCAATTATTAAGCTCTTTTTCACTTTTTTATTGCTGTTAATTCAAGGAAAAAAGTTGCATAAAATCCAATCTGTTCTAGAAATATAAGTGACCTTTCCAGTACATAACATCTCAAATATCAAAGTATATGGTAAACATACAAATAAGGAGAAGGTAACATACCTCCTATGTACAGTACAGTATTCAAATCATAAAATAAGCTCCGTAAAGTACAACTGGCGAGTGACTCACAATGCGGCCAGACGCAGCTCATCAACACTCTCACTGAACTCAACTGCAGCATAACAATTAATTTAACAACGTGGTCCAAAAAATACCCAGATCAAATAAAATATATTTAATCAAAATAATCTCCTTTACCCGAACTCTCTTTTTAAATTAAAGCTTTCATCTACCCCTGCCGCCCCCCTCCCGCCTCCTCCCCTCTGCCCCAAGGAAGTTCCCGAATGTACACCAGTGCTATAAATAAACGCTACCTAGGAAGCAGGGAAGAAAGCTGCTTTTTCTGCACGTTTTCCCCTGCCTCAGCATCTGTGGGGCTCCTGAGCCAGGGGTGAAGGCGGCGCTGGACCGCGGCCCCACGCAGGCCTCACACTGCCGGGGCCTCTGCTCCTTGGCTGCTCTGAGCGGCTGCCCGCAACCCGCCCTCTTCCGGGTGACCTCAGTGCACTTTAGGAAAGCCAACATTACCTGGAAGCTCGTGAGCACAGATTGGCTTTGAAAGTCTCTTCCCAACAGCAGCATGTGCACGCGGTGGCACCACCAATGGCGGAGCCGCCGAGCGCCGTGAGACGGTCAGGGGCAGCCGCGGTGCAGCAAGGCAGAGCTTCGGTCCGGCCTGCCAAGACCCACACACTCTTCACACACAGTAACACTGGACCCGGCGGCGGGAGCAGCAGCTTTACTCAAGCGTCTCGGAGCAGGGACTACGGGGAGACGGGCCGTCGGGCGGGACAGAACACCGGGAAAACACATTCACGCGCGTTGGTTCATTCTGTCTCTCGGAAGCCACAGGCCAAGTAAGGCTGAAGTCAGGTTTTAAGAAAAAGCTCTGTCCGCTCGGTTCGTCGCGCTTTCCTGGGTTCGCCCAGGGGTGTGGGGTGCCCCCGGGGGCAGACACACGCTCCCGGGATGCGGCCCTTTCGCCCTCAGGGCACGGTCAGACGCGGGCCTTGGTTTCAGGTGCAGGCCAGTGGGCAAAGTGGGGGGGTGGGGTCCCTCGCCCGCGGCAGGCCCATAGAGGGGGCAAGGGCAGGTGGGGTACAGGTCAGGGCGGAAGGGGGGGGACGTGCTGAGGGAGCAGAGCCACAGGAGCGCTCATCACTGCTGTCCGAGGGGGAACGTCAGCACACAGCTTGGAAGGTTCAGTAAACATTGCACACAGCAAGTAGTCAGTGTAAAAGAGCCTGCGCCCACGTTCCTTAGACAGCGTGTCTGGGGTCCGAGGTTACACGGGAGGTGAACCGGGAGACCCGAGGCTCACACACAAAAACAATGCATTCTTTTCCGTTTGGGACATCCATACACGAGAAATGAAAGGCCAATCCCCCCCGGAGATCTAGGAAATGTCGAGACAAACACAAGCACTTTCCTCTCGCCCCCCCCCACCGAGACTGCCCGCACAACCTTTACTCGGTTCAGTCTGCAGAGTCCAACGTGTCACTGCAGGGGGGAGGGGAGGTGCGTATCTCAGTCTGTAAGTGCCTAAAACGGGAGAGAGAACGGCGGGTCACACAGGGCAGCGGAGCCCTCACCGCTCACAAGGCCTCGGCTCCACAACGCCAGGGCGCAGGCCCCAGCGCGCCCCTAGCAGCTGTGGACGTCTGTGCTTCACGTCTGGCCTAAGGCTACCAACCTCACCTTCCTGACCGCGCCCAGTACACAGCCACTTCAAGACAGCTCTGGGCGCGAGGGCAGAGACGCTGCAGCCCGCCCCGAGAAGCCGTCCTCTCCTCCAGCCCTGGCGTCCTGGCCTCCCCCAGCGGGCGGACGGGCCCCTGCTCCAGGCTGCAGGGACGGGCAGGGAAGCAGGGCCCGAGGCAGCGGCCGTGGGACGCACTACGGGAAGGAAACCCGCGGTGCCGCCGCCTGCGTCTTCGGGACTAGGAACTGCTTAGCCCATGGAACAGGTCTGGAGCTCAGACGCCAACGTGCCGCCAGCAGGAGACCGGGACACGCAGGCAGGCAGCGCCCGAGCTCCCGCACAGACACCCACCGCAGAAGCACCAGGGCCGCCGCGTGGGCGGAGGGCCCGTCAGAAACAAGTCCTGGGCGCGCTCTCGGGGTTACCTGGCTGGGCGGCCTCCATGGACACCTGCTTGCACTCCCTCGCGGCGTAGTGGCCGCTCACCCCACAGTTGTAGCAGGACACATTCCCGTTCTTCTTGGGTCCCGAGCTGCTCGGAGCTGGCCACGACGCCGGGGGGCTGGGTACACGGGGGTAGAAGCCCGAAGCCCAGCGGGCAGCTGCTGCAGGCCATAGTTGGCTTGGCTGCCCAGCACGGGGTCGTGCACCAGGCCATTTGCATAGGGAGTCTGAGGCAGAAAGAAAGGAAGTTGGTTTCCGTTGCTCTGGTGTGCTTGGTTGAGGTAGCTGCCGCTGCAGACGGAGGGCAGGGTGAAGACGGGCGAGCCGGTACACGGGCCCGGCACGGGGTTGGGGTAATAGTAGCTGCTGAGCGGAAGGGCGCCGTTGGTGCCGCCGCCCGCACCTGCGCCCGCAGGGAGCCACAGGGCCCCGAGCCCATCTGCTGGGGCGGCAGCATGGACCCGCTGGCGTTGGTGCTCCCCCACGGCGCTGATGAAGGACGTGCTGTCGCTCTGCGCAGTGCTGTGCGTCAGGGCGGGGGCTGGGGCTGGGGCGGGGCCCGGGGTGTGGGTGGGAACTGCAGGGGGCACCGAGGCGGGCGCGGGACTCAGGCCTGCAGCGGCGGGCTGGGAGGCGGCGCGGGGGCTCAGCGGGGAGCCAGGCACGCTGTAGGGGGCTGGGGGCTGGGCAGCCGGTAGCACCACCTTCACGCTGGCCGGCTGAGGGGCGGCCCCTGAGGCCCCTCCATCGGGGGCACCATCTGATTGAGTCCGACCACCTGAGCCGCAGGCTTTGGGAGAGGCTCAGGGGGGCCACCGGGGAGCCAGGAAAGCTCCCGGGCTGTGGACAGGGAGAAAGGCAGTGTTCGGGGAGCCCGGCTGCGGGCCCGGCGGTGCAGCTCTCCGAGGGAGCCCCTGCGGGGGCAGCTTCAGCCGCTGGACGGTCAGGTGCAAAGCTGGGGTGGCGCCGCGCGGGAGGAGAGGCGGAGGGCAGGGAGAGAGGGGCCGCCAGGAGCTCCAGGTGCTTCTCCGGCTCCCCGGAGCCGCAGGCGTGAGGAGCCCCGCGGGGTCGAGTTCACAGACTCCCCTGACGGCGGAGAGGGCCACCGGGCTGGGGACCAGCATGCCCAGGGTCTTGCCATCCGCGGGACTTGGGCGGCGGAACCACCGCCTGGGCCTTGTGGGCACCGCCCGCGCATGACACAGTGCAGCGCCGGCAGGAAGATGTGCTGGTAGCCGGGCGAGGGGCGAGGGGCGAGGGCTCGCTGGCGAGGCCACCGTCACGCCCTCTAAGGGCGCCACTGGAGCAGCGGGCTTCATGCTGACCGGCGGGCTGGCGGAACCGTAGCCGGGAACCGGGCCGGGCCGGGGTTCCCCGAGTCCTCCGAGTTGCTGTCGGTGTCTGCGGGAGGCAGGACAGGGTCAGTGCGAGCGCCCGCTCCATGGCGCCCGCAGCCCACACGCCGTCTCCCGACGGAGGGACGGGGGCGGGGCCAATGTGTTGCATGTTCCCACCCCAGACTGACCCTTCAGGTCTGGCTTTCTAGGGATCATCGCTAAGTGATTACTAAGTAACCAAAGAGGAGGAGTGGGAGGGGCAGGAGGGGCAGGCGGAGAGCCAGCAGCCCCGCAGAGACGGCCCGCACAGGGCCTGACCGGCAGCGTGGGGCACCCCTGGGCAAACCTCCCGAAGGTACTAGGCAAGAGGACCTGGGGAGCAGGGGCGCGAGGAGATGCTGACGCCTACAGGCAGCGTCACCTTCAGTACACGAGCACCTCCGGCAGGGCAGCGGCGGGCAGGAGAGGGTGTGGGAAACCTCCCTGCCTTCCTCTAGTCTGACCCTAACCTACGAGACTGCTAAAGAAGAATAAAGTCCGGAAGGACAACACATCTACCACAAGATGAACAAAGCACTGGAGGAAGAGGTCTGTCTAGCACCTTACAACTGAGGGAACGAACAGACCTTTTTAACCCTGATCAATTTGGGGCAATGCACTAGATTGACATTCCATACCATGGTTTTGTTATTTGACTTACAGAAATGATCATCTGAACAAGCTCAACTTAAATATCAAGAAGGGAATTGAAGCTCTTCTTGTATTGCAACCAACATCCTCCCAAGGGGGAAAATCATTCAAAACTCCTGCGACAAGGGGTCGGAGCAGTCAGCAGGTAGGGCGTCTGCCTTGCACGGTCTCCCGGGAGCGAGCCCCCCATAAACCGAGCCACAGAAAGGCTACTGTGGTCAGCCCCCAACACACGCCAGCAGAGGCGCTGGCGGCAACGCCCCGCTTCTCTGCCTCCGCTGCAGCTCTTGGGCTCACTGTGTAACAACCTAACCGTTGTAAACCGCAAGGGGCGGAAAGAGGGGCCACAGCAACAGGTGAACAGGCCGAGCACATGCCATGCACACAGGGGCAGGGTTCTATCCCCACATTACCTGGTTCCCCAACACCGCCACATACGGCCTCAAGACCCATTTTTAAACACCAAATGCAAACCCCTGCGGTGAAAGAGACCACATGATTCAATGTACCGCCTGGATAAGCACCTTTCCATTCAGAAGTGAATCGGAAATCTAGTATGTACTTAATTCAGGGAGAAATGTGTCTGTCACTTGTCTTCCTGCTGTTCATCGATTTGCTCGAGCGGGCGCCAGTAATGTCTCCATTTGTTGGGAATGAGGTTCCCTATTGTTACTGTTGTTGGCATATCAAATACACCACGGGTAGCTTGCCAGGCTCTG
>JAJIBD010033094.1:0-47500 GCA_021461705.1 Cryptotis parvus | reverse complement strand
GCCACGAGGGCAGCTGCAAGGGGGCTGCACGCTGCCTGGGGGGCGTTTCCTTTCTAACGGTGGCGGGTGTGAAGCCAGAGCTGCTGACTCAGGCGGCCGAGGCAGCTTAGCCGGCAGTGGCGACTGTGTCAGGGTAGGGCAGGGCCAGGCTCTGCAGGAGCGCTTCCTCACCTTTCCCAGGACCCCCGTGGACGTGCTGAGGAGCAGAGAGCCGAATGCCATTTATTCTACTCGCCAGTCTGTTGTCCGCTTTCATTTTCTCCCTGGAGCAAATACCCATATCACCAACACTTTCAGTAAGACCCTCTAGAAAGCACATTATGTACATTATAAAATTCCATTCCAAAAGTTTCTGAGTTTTGACATAAAAGTGCTCAACTTGTTTTAATAAGTTATTATTAATTTAATGCATTATTTAATGTATTTTAATACATTTAATATTTAATACATTATTCTAAACAATGAAAAATAAAGCCCAGATGTCAACAAATGAAGAAAACTAATGAATACCGCGACTGACTTCATATACTAGACATGCCCCAACCAAACGCTGCATGTCGCTCGGTCTTCCCGATCACGCCACTGGTACCACGGCAGTGGACTTACTTTTCTATGTGGGGTTTTCCTTTCTTCTTATTCACTGACGACACACTTTCGCTCTCGGCTGAATGCTGTGGGGGGGGAGAGAGAGAGAGAGAGAGAGAGAGAGAGAGAGAGAGAGGGAGAGAGAGAGAGAGAGAGAGAACAGACTGAACGTGCTGCTTCTGACACCCACATCAAGGCCACCCAGACCCAGCTGGAGAGTCCAACTATTTCCGACTCTTTTCTTCTACTTTTTGGGACAACACAAAACTAAGAAGCTTCTGCACCTCGAAAGAAATGATGACCAAGATACAAAGACAGTCCACAGAATGGGAAAGAATGTTCATCCGATACCCATTTGATTAGGCCAATATCAAAGATATTTAGGGCACTGGTAGAACTGTACAAGACAAACCATCCAAACCCATCAAAAATGGGGAGAAACTTCCTCAAAGATACAAATGGCCAGAAGGCACATGAAAAATGCTCTGTATCACTGCCGCCAGGAGACGCAAATCAAAGCAACACAATAATGAGACGTCATCTCCTGCCACAGACCGGCACAGGTCAGAGAGAACAGGAGCCAGCGCTGGCCCGGATGCAGGAGAAAAGGACTCTCACTCCTTGGTGGTGGAAATGCCACCTGGACCAGCCTTTTGGGGAAACAATACGGACATTCCTCAAAAAGATTAGAAATTGAGCTTGCATAGGGACCCAGCAGTAACACACCGGGACTATACCTGAGGCGCCCAAAACCCCCTGGAGAAGAGCCACTTATGTTCTTGTCCGCCCCAGCACTATTCACCATTGCCAGAATCTGGAAACAACCCAAGTGCCCAAGAACAGATAAAGAGAGAATGAAATTATGGTACAGCTGCACGGTGGGCTCCTATGCAGCTGTTAGAAAAGTGAAGCCATGAAACTTATTCATGGATGGACAGCGAGTGTCCTGCTGGTGAGAGGAGTCAGACGGAGAGGGGGACGCAGAATAACTGGACCCATTTGTGCGCTACAGAAAAGACATTGGGCGCATACCCAAAGAGCAGCAGACACGGGGGTAGGGAAGACTGGTCCATGGTAGTGAGCGTGATGGAGAAGGGGCCACCGTGACAGTGGTAACTGGAAATGATCACTCTGGACAAAAAACCAAGTGCTAAAAGGTGATAAAGTGATGCACATGACAAGCTTGCAGTTACAGTACTGCAAACTACAGTGCCTAAAAGGGGCAGGCACAGAGAGATGAGGGGTGGGAGGTGTCAGGACACTGGTGGTAAAGCGGTGGTGACTGAAACTCAACCACGAACAAGTCTGTCACTGTGTACCTCATGGTGATTCAATGAAAACAAAAAGCCAGGTCACTAACGCCATGCTCTAGAGAATACTGCTCCTCCAGGCGAGACCCTGTATCTGTGGCAGCCTGACACAACCCCGCCGCCTGGGTACCAAGTCCTGTGTAAGCATTCTGTGATCACGATCAGCGTATTAGCCCAACTACTCACAAGGGAAGGTCTGCTGCAAAATGAATACCCTGATTCTAACATTGACTAAAATGTGCACAATTCTTTCAAAAGCAGAATTCTGGGCACACGCTCCTAGTTAGAATCAACATTTCGGGTGCCACAGTGAAATGTGTCAACGGTACAACACAAGCAGTGACATAACAAGGCCCAGGGACACAGCTCAGCCTGGGGCCCTTCCCGCACACAGGTTCTGGTTCCATCCTTGGCCCCAAAAAGGACGAGTCCAGGAACTAATCTAAATGCGGGTTTCTTGCTCCCAGAAAAGGTTAGCTCATATTTGCCAGTGAGTTCAGGCGGAGCAAGCCAACACCGTCAGCGCCTTCGCAGGTCGCCTCTCACACACCCCGCTTCCTCACGGCCAACCTCTCCCTCTCATGCGGGAGAAGGCATGAGCAGCCCCCGCACCTGCTGGTCAGCCAAGAGCACGCAGTGCTCCGGGTGCTGCCCGGCGGCACAGGCCTGCTTCCGCGGCTCCACGACGCCGTTCTGCTCAGCGTGCTGCACCGCCAGCCCATCCAACGGAGAACAGCTGGTACCGACAGTGCTGTCAAGACAAGCATACAAGCATGACACCTGTCCTGCTGGGCCACAGTGCAGTACATCAGCGAGGGCAAGGAACATGCATCTGTTACTGTTGTATCACGCTGCAGCAGCCTGTGGGCAAAATACTCATCACAGACCGCAAAGACAGTACCGAGAAAGTAAGACGTGCACTACGTTAGAAAAAGCGCGACGAGTGCGTGGCTACACTAGGACAGAAGATCTACACCTGTCCCCAAGGGAACAACCTTGAACGCCATCCTCCCCCGACCCCAAGCTAGGACGCCTCTGCTCCACGGAAGCTGGGTCTAAACAAGTCTTGTGAAAACTGTGAAGTTGGGGCCGGAGTGATAGCACAGCGGGAGGGCGTTTGCCTGCACGCAGCCCACCCAGGTTCGATCCCCGGCATCCCATATGGTCCCCAGAGCACCGCCATTCCTGAGCAAAGAGCCAGGAGTAACCCCTGAGTATTGCTGGGTGTGACCCAAAAAAAAAAAAAAAACCTGTGAAGTCCTGTGTCTCACACACATGAAGGGACAGTATGATCTGCGAAAAACCAAAAAAAAACAGACAGCAGAACAGAACCAAAAGAGAACCCAGAGAAAGAAGTTACTGGGCAAGACTTGAGCAGCCGTGGCTCACCAGTCAAGGACAGGGAGACTAGGTCTTGTCACGGTATGAGGGACATAAATTGGAAAAAAAATTTCAAATCTAGAACTGAAACAAAAAATTAAGAGCTGAATAAATGGAAAGCATAAATGAACTTAAGAAAAACAACAGAGGAAAAAAATACGGAGAATGCAGTAACACTGAAGTATATTGGGCCACGGTGAAAAATACACTTGCAAGTCCTTGGGAACCTCAGCAGAGGGCGCCAGTGCACTGGGTAGAAGCGTTCCGGTAAAGCCGACTGGGCGATCCCAGGAAGCAGTAGGGACCAGGGACCGGGACCGCGAGAGCCCATCACCGAGGCTGTCACACGTAGGCAACAGATGGTCCAACCTGCTGGTCCCTCCTAGGATCATCCCCGAGGCAGGAAGCTGGGCGAGCCCCCACTCCCACCTTCAATCTAACGGAGTGAAGGACTTTAATTTAGGGCGTAGGGACTGTGCTGGACCCTGAGTGGAAGGTGGGAAGTCCTGGGCCGTGCTTGGGGTAGGGCAAGAGGAAACTGGGGGGGGGAGAGAGAGATCACCTACACAATTTCTTGTCATCTGCAGCAGAAACTGGAGCTGGCTGAGAGGATACGACCAAAGGCAATGGTGGAATTTCATTTTCCAAGAGTTAATCAGGCAAAAAGCCAACCAGAATCCTATGTCCAGCAGGAGCAGTTTAAAAACGACGCAACACAGGTTGCTTTTATTTTTATATGGACACAAAGAAAACCCGTCCCTGACAAACACGGCACAGGAAAGCTGCTGCTTTTAGGAAGAAAAGGCTCAGCGAGTGAAGAGCAATGGGATGGCAAAACCAAGCTTCACAAGACAAGAGTAAGAGGTTTAACATAAAAGAATCAAAGTTCATGAAAGCTAGACCTTATAAACCAGAAGACATCAATAAATTACAGTGAACTAAGGTCTGGGAAACGGTGTGAGCAAACTAAGCTACGCTTACTCAAAAAGACCAAGACCTGGGCGGGGGAGCAATAGCACAGTGGGGAGGGCATTCGCCCACACGCAGCCAGCTGGGGTTTCATCCTCAGCATCCCATATGGTCCCCAGCACTGCCAGAAGTAATTCCTGAGTGCAGAGCCAGGAGTGGCCCTGAGCAATGGGGATACGTCCCAAAAAGCCACGCCCCAGATTTTTATTGTTGTGGGGGCCACACTCGTGATGCTCAGGACATAGTCCTGGGCCTGAGCTCCGAGCTCACTCCTGGTGGGGTCGGGGGCCACAGAGCTGAGGAGCGAACCTGGTCGGCTGCACGCGACGCAAGTGTCCCACCCACTGTACTCTTTCTGGCCCCAGGTTACTGAGGTTTTTACGCAAAGATGAGTAATAGAACCTCTAGGAAAAAAGGGAAGTATTGATAAAGTGGGACGCTAAGAAGCAAATAATAAAACAATGGAATTATAGCCGAATGTACTGGTAATTACGTTAAAACAACGACACTGTTAAGAATCGGATACCTACTTCACAACGGGTTTTTTCCCAGGATGCTTCTTGTGGGCCAAGGTGTGCTGTAACACATCTAGAGCAGAAGAGAAACAAATTATTACCAAAGGCTCGGCAAATGCCGGAAAGGATAAAATTCATTTATGTGGACTGTAACAGTGGTCAGTATCCTGAGCGGAGAATGAACGATTTTCTCAACACAGAAAATTCCTAAAGTGGTGAGTTTTCTCGACAATAAACTAAACATTGTTCCTAATAAATAGTAACTCAATTTTGTCCGAAGTGCTAAAGCACATTATGAGTAAACCACTGCAAAACTATTAATATCCAATTTGAGGTTTTTAATCACTCAAAGAGCCTTAATTAAAAAAAAAAAAAAAACAAATAACTACCAATGCAGGATCCACCTCACTGGCTTTAAGAAACCAAATAGGACAGAAACGAACAGGGCCTTCCTCTCTCTGGGGATTAACTGGTCGGAACACTAGTGCTGGCCGTCACACACATGTACAGCGCCGCTGTGTGCAACACTCTAGTGCCGGCCGTCTCTCTCTCTCTCTCTCTCTCTCTCTCTCTCTCTCTCCCTCTCAATACACACACACAGTCTGCTGTGTGCAACACTCTAGTGCCGGCGTCTCTCTCTCTCTCTCTCTCTCTCTCTCTCTCTCTCTCACACACACACACACACACACACTCACACACAGCGCTGCTCGTGTTTGAACCTTATCTTCACAGCCCCTAGCATGAACAATACCACAGCTTGTTCAGAACTCCCCTCTGAGCACAGTGGGCAATGTCCAGGTGACTTTCTGTCCCTGCCACCAAGCACATGGACAATTTTCATAAAAGCAGAATTGCTGGGCAGAAGCGTAAAATTCATTTTCGCCAACATCACTGTATAGTATCAAATTTCTGTCCACACCCTTTTATTAATTTACATTTACACCAGCAACAGGTTAGGGTTTCCATTACTTTACATCCCTAGTAACAGATTTAAAACGTTTCTGCCAGTTGGACACAGTGTTTTAAAGCTGTATTTCAAGACTCCTTGTGAGGTCACACCCCACTGAACAGCTACCAGGTTTCTTCTTCCATCTCCCCTTTATCGTTCTTTTCGCCACGCTGCCTCTGAACTGACTATCCCACTGGCTTTGAGGAGCTTTCTACGGCTTCAGCACCCTCTGGATCTGCACGGTCTCTGAAGCTAGTATGGTGTCCTGGAACGCTCTCATGCACTGCCTGTTCAAGAAAGCCTCTTCCTAGATTAGTCAGATGTCAATGTTACATTTTCAGCTTTACGAATTAAGCGGTAACATATTAACATAATATATTTAACATACTCAGTTAAAACATTCCTGTATGACCTAGACGGGGATTCTCGGTCTATTTCTCGATGGGCAGGTCAGGGGCCAGGACGCACTGTGGGAGCAGTCTCTCTTGTTCCTGCCGTGCCACGCTGCCTGTCACACCCCACGCCACGGCTCTATCTGCCCACCCTGTGCCAACGCTTACCTTCTTCTTGACTTGAAGCCTCTGAGCTGTCTTCCTTTAAGTGTTCTAGTATCTTTGACGTCTTCAGAGAGGGCTGTAGGTGATCTGGAGTAAAGCAGCCGACATCATTAACGCTGTAGGACAAGTCTAACAGAAAGATAAACATATACTGATGGATCGAAGAGTCTACACGGACCAAGGAAGGCACTGGCTTGCATGCAGCTAGCCTGGCTCAATCCACAGCACCATGTATGATCCCCTAGGCCAGCACTGCCAGGCGTGATCCACGGGCAGAGCCAGGCGCAAGCCCCAAGCCCTGCAGTGTGTGTGTGTGGCCCCCAAACCCCCAAATAAATTTTACATGTAATGATTACGTGTCCCTTCAAGAAAGGAGTGTGGCAGTGTCACGGTAATCAGTACGCTTGTGCTAGACAGAGGGCCTGCCGGTCAGCAGGGCACAGTGCCAGGGGCAGGCTGGACCGCATCTCTGCTTTCCCCAGGACAAAAAGACACCAGGCATGCTGAGCCTTGTCTCAGTTTTTATAGGAAGCAGGATTTATTGGGGTAAGGTCGGGGGGGCAGGCTCTGAGTGCTCCATAAGGCGCCACCCTCCCGGCGTGCCTAACAGGGCATGCGCTTGCCCCACAGCCACTGGGGGAGGCGCCGCCTCGGCCAGCCTGTCTCTAATCCATCCTCATTACACCCTGGTAAAGCGCCACTTCTTGGAGCTCCGAATCCTCCCTGGCAGCCAGGGAACTGACCCAGGGTACAGCCTCGGTCACATGCTCTTGCAGCTCAGGAGCCTAAGGCTGGCGCCAGCGGGAAGCAGATACGAATGTCCGCTAAAAGGACCATGTCCAAGGCCCCTTTGGGCAGTCTAAACCGGCAGCAAGCTGCAGAAACTCGTAGGAGGCGGCTACTATAGCCACTGGCCCTAGACCCCGTGTCTTATCTTAAAGCTTCCAATTGGCACGGGCGCTTACTTTGGTAAAACAGCAACGCGGCAAGGTCAAAGCGCCACGAAGATCTCACTGTCTGCTCAGTTTTCCTTCTCCTGTTACTGGCCAGCACTGGCCTACGGAGGACATTCGGACAGCACTGAGACCAGAGGGAACCCAGAATGCCAGACTCTAATACTCACTCCACTGAAATTTGTGGTTTTGGTTGTCGGGGGGGTGTACATGGTAGAGCTGTCACTGTTTTCAAGAGAGTAAGTGC
The DNA here is from genome assembly GCA_021461705.1 of Cryptotis parvus. NCBI lineage: Eukaryota > Metazoa > Chordata > Mammalia > Eulipotyphla > Soricidae > Cryptotis > Cryptotis parvus. The sequence goes on along the minus strand of JAJIBD010033094.1, from coordinate 40,035 downwards.
AAAATAACTTTGACATTATATTCCTTGGTGAAAGAATCTGGACATTCATCATTCTCCCTACCAGATTTCTCCATTAATCGTACACAAAACGTTTACTGCAGTTTTCCACAGATCTGCTATCTTAAAGCCCACTCTAGAGGTGCTGTCATTTAAGTAACACCAAGCTCTCAAGACAGATTCCTCTTTTTGGGGAGGGGGAAGAGAGGACGGGGGTCACACCTGGCGATGCTCAGAGGTTACGCCTGGCTCTGAACTTAGGAAAGACGCCTTGGCAGTGCTTTGGGGACCATATGGGGAGGCTGGTTTGGCTGCACCCAAGGGAAGCACCCTCCCCTATCCACTCCACAATCACTCCAGTCCGAAATTTCTATAATTTATAGTCTGCCTTCTCGGGTATATGTCCGGGAAGGAATTTTAGTCTGAAGAAAAGTTTAACTTTGTACTTAGATACCTCTGTAGACCAGATGCTATGTATAGATACTCATTACAAAGTATTTAAATTGGTTCAAACAGAAAATACTGATTGCAAACTCAACACAATTGAAAAAAGCGATCATTCTCTTTAAAACAGGACAGTCACTATCAGACACGAAGTTACTTAGGAGTAACTCATTTTGGCATTAGTCAACTAGTCATGAGGCGTCATTAATTCTAGTTGCTACTTACCAAAGTTTAATGTACCTAAGGCGTGTGCATATACAAATATACATGGGCACACATAGACAAACTAGAAAAACATTACAGACGTTAACCTGTTTTAATATCTAATCATACATTTTATTTTTCACCTATGATTAAAAAATGAGACTTTCTCCCCTTTTGGGACAGACGACATGTGAACAGGCACTTGCTTGCCACAGTGGCTATACTGAAGTGCCGATGTCAGCGTGTCCCTCCGGTGGCTCACACTTGGATGTTGTTAAGAATCAACACAAACTGCAGTGTGGCATCAGCGGGTCAACAGAAATCCTCCAACACCCACCAACGCTATCAGTAAAATACTGGAGCAAAGGAAGCGGGTGTGCGGCGGATGCCGGAAAGCTGAAGCCGGAGACAAAGGGAATAACCGGGCAGAAGGAAACCACCTCCCGGTGCTACAGCGTTGGGGCTTGACCAGCTACTCTCTTAAAGCGGCCGGCCCGGAGGCCGCACAGGGCAGGAGGCAGTCTGGGCAGCTGAGGTCTGTGCGATCACGCAGCAAGGCTGAACCTTCACCAGACTCTCAGCTTCTCAATGGGGGAGAAATAATTCATCTCGTCCCTGAGCTAGTCCTGAGACAGATTAGTCGAGAAGCTAAATCTGAGGGAAAAGCAAGTCTTGGCAGATAAGGAACGGGAGGCTGGTGAGGTCAGCGTGGACTGACCTTAACAGGACAGAACACGGAGAGAGCAAGACGGCAGGCTCTGAGGCTAACAGGGAAAGCACGCGGGCTGCGGTCCCGTGTCCTGCTGCTCTCCGCAGGCAGCTCCAGGAGGACCTGGAGGTCTTGGGACACCACTGACTGGCAGAGACACACTTGGCCTCTTGCTCGGAATCACTGTTTTGTTACAAGTATTTTCTTCAAGACTGCAGTGTTAAAATTCATCGGAAAAAACACACACACTGGGAAACTACAGCCCCCCTCCGGGGAGCACACAGCACACAGCACATAGCACCCGGGGCACAGCACACAGCACACAGCAGGTGTCCGCAACGACGGCCGGTGCTTACTGAGGCTGTGGAGCGGCTCTGACGAGAAGGCCCGGAAAAAGCTTTTGCACTTTCTGGCTCTGGAGAAAAGCTTGTGATGAGGTGGAAAATATCTGCCTGCAGAGAAAAAGAAGAATTTGTTACTTTCACGCATTGTAAATCCACAAGGTTCTCTGTTTACACTATAACGCAAACTTCAGGGGCAGTTTAATTCAGGTATGAAAAATACAATTTTCCAGTGGTAAAGATTATTTTTCTTTTCCCCTAATATATTTTCCAAAATAGAAAATGAGGGGCCAGAGCGATAGCCCAGCGGGTTTGCCTTGCACATGGCTGGCCCATGCCGGCCAGGGTTCGATCCCCGACATCCCATATGGTTCCCCAAGCACCGCCAGGAGTAATTCCTGGGTGCAGAGCCAGGAGGAACCCCTGAGCATCGCTGGTGTGACCCAAAAAAGCAAAAAAAAAAAAAAAAAAGAAAAAGAAAAGAAAATGAGTGAAGTACAACAAAAAAGAAAAAAAAGAAAAAAGAAAAGAAAATGAGTGAGCTACAACACAATATTTTGGGTGTTTTTTTTTTTTTTTTTTGTTTTTTTTGGGTCACACCCTGCAATGCTCAGGGGTTTCTCCTGGCTCTGCACTCAGGAATTACTCCTGGCGGTGCTCGGAGGACCATATGGGATGCCAGGGATTGAACCCGGGCCGGCACAGGCCGCCGCAAGGCAAACGCCCTACCCACTGGGCTATCGCTCTGGCCAACACAATATTTTGGTAAAACTAAAAAATAAAAAAAAAAGGTTATTTTTAATTTCAATGAAAAAATTTTCTTTGGTTTTTGGGTCACACTCGGCATGAATGTTCAGGAATTACCCATACTCTGCTCTCAGGAATCACTCTGGCAGTGTTCAGAGGACCATATGGATGCCAGGAAACAAACCCAGGGAGCCGCACCCGAGGCGAGCACCACCCACTGAACGGTCTCTCCGGCCCTGGGTTATTTAAAATGTCGTGTAATTTTGTCTGAAGGTTTCATTATTGTCGGCGATGCCGCTGGGATCCCCAACAGTGCCGGGAAGTGAGTTCCCTTCTACCTCCCGAAGCAGGTGGGGAATGGATGAAGACTCAGGAATCCGATGCAGTTTTAAAAAGGGCTTTACTATCACAGGTTCAGGCATACAAATCAGCAATAGGAAAAACCCTGTGCTTAGGATTCCCGGCTAGAATCCCAGCCACGTGTAGGCCAAAATGGTGGCCACCACGTGTTAAGGCCCTGTAAAGAGGAGACAAAGACAAGACTCCCAAGAAGGGTGCGAGCTCACAAAGAGAGAGCCCAAAAAAGAGAGCGGGAGAGAGGAAGCAGGCTAGTTTTATACCCCTGCAACTCAGACCTCCCTCCCACTATTATGGAAAGCAGGGAGGGTCAAATGACCTCAGGTAATTTCTCCCATCATCTCACCTAGGCCCTTTTATATGCTAATGTCTTGAGCCAAGATCTGTCTGGAAAAGCCTTTACAGGGTAGAGAAGGGGTTTCTGAGATGGCATGTCTCTGTACCAAAGACTAATACTAATGCCAGTTAAATATTTCTCCAAGCCTTCACAAGTCTGGTCTACTTCACGGTAGTTTTGTATTTTAGTTGCCTTTGAGTTATCAGGGAGCATGCTTGCTTGTTTGGAGGCAAACAGCATTTCTCTCTGGTCTAATTACTTAGAGATCCAACGTGGCCAGGCAAATATGCTGGTAAGATCTAGCTAGTCCCACGATGATTGTGGTAGCATGAGAGACTATTTATACCAGCTAGTACAGAAAATACATGGTCAGATAAACGCCACATTTAGACTACCCCCTATCTACGAAGTGACCTGCAGGAGGCAATCCAGGGCAGATGCAGAGGCCTAGGCTTTTAGGTGTCCTGCAACACATTATCACAAAATTGTGCTTTAGACTTTTGCCCAAGTGATACTTCTGTACTTAGAAAAAGAACGGCCATTTCTAGGCTCGTCTTATATGTTCAGGTTCATTCCTTACTTGGCTAAGCCAGGAAGAACCGTTCCCACCACCACCTCATAAAGTCGCAGTCTGGGCCACTGAGGGGGACCACCACAGGCAGGGAAGGTGACGTGCTGATGACAAGCCCACCTGAGTGTGCGACACACGTACCCAAGTCTCTACCTTAGGGCACATGCTCTCTTCAATCTTGTGCTAATGGAACCAAGAGTCCAACCAGAGGTGCTCCCTGTGAAAGGGGCGGGGCCACCGAGCTAAGACCTGCCGGCCACTCCAGGCTGATCCACTGACCCATTCACCTGGCCCTCCAGTGGTCTCATAGCCACTGCGCAAGGCGCTGGCCCAAATGCATGAGGAAGTCAGACTGTCATCCCACTCCACACACAAATCCTCTCTCATGTAACCAAAGGGGGGTTGAGAGTTTGAGCCACATCTGTTCAGGGCTTACTCCTGGCTGTGGTCAGGGATCATTCCTAGAGGACGCAGGGGACCATACCGGCTGCTGGGGCTCAAAGCTGGGTTGCCCACATGAAAGGCAAGCACCCTACCAGAGCATCATCTCTCCAGACTTTAGAGGTTCGTGTAAAATGTGTTTCTCTCCAGGGCATTTGGCTTCTCATTCAGATAAAAGGATTTGATTATGATCAGTAAAGCCATAAAGACCACAAATAACTCATAGGAGTTAAAATTGTGGGGCCAGAGCAACAGTATAGCGGGTAGGGCATTTGCCTGGCATACAACCGACCGGGTTCGACCCCGAGACCCCATATGGTCCACTGAGCACCACCAGGAGTAATTCCTGAGTGCAGAGCCAGGAGTAACCCCTGTATATCACGGGTGTGACCCAAAAAGGTCAAATTGCTTTGTGTCAGGCAGTTAAAACTGCATCTTGTATACAGTGTGGAAGTGAAAATTCAGTAGAAAGATGAAGTTAAGAGATGGAAGAAAACCTGAGCTCATCTAAATCCCCAGGAGCTATTTGGAACCAAGTCCAAATGCAAGGAGAGTTCCTGGAGTGCAGTTACATTTACACCCCAATGGAAGAAAGTTCGGGTCCACCTTCAGCTCAAGACTCGCCTTAGTCCAGATACCATGTGCCGACCCACTGGGAACACCAAACCATACGGTTAATCTACACCAGAGCAAAAAGCACAGGCTTGAAACTAGTGGCTAGACTGAACTGGAAGTCTGCTAACACGTAAGCACAGAAGATAAGCGATGCCTGTAACGAAAACTCCAGCTACTGAATAATAATAATCACATTTTGATATGAAATTGTCTAAGCACAAACTCATTTCCTAGGCATGTTTTCATTTACCTAATTAATGCACTGTCCTGTGCCAACGGACTCTGTCCTTTGCTGATAAAGCAGTTTCCCAGTCTCTTCACCCTTTCACACCTGTGGGCTGCTGCCTGCTCTAAATTCAATGATGGTTTCGCGACCAGAAACACCACGAGAGCGTAACTCTTGATTATTAATGTGCCTCCGCTCAAAACGGTTTTGTTGCATGGTTGTTTCCAAACTGGCAGTGAGACTAATGGAGAGGACCCTCCCGGTATGGCTCTCACGCACAGCAGACACAAGGAAGCGGCAGAGAAGTGTGCACGGATCACTCGATGCCGCAGGGACACCCCAGATCCGCAGTTACAGGTCCGAGCTTCAGAGAACGGAGAGAGGGCCTTTCAGCCCTTCCCCTGCGTCTCCACCAACAGCTCGGCGCCTTTGCAGCAAGGCACCGAGGCAGCCCTAAGAGCCGCCACAGAATCACACACCTGACGCTCACCTGCAGCGTGGCCAAGAGTTAAGCGGAAATAAATTTCCTTTGTCGAGTCTCAAGCTTACAGAAAAGTTCCGAAAAGCATATAAAGATCCCGCCGCCCCAACTACAAACAGGTATCGTCTAGATTAGCGTGGCCTCCGCGATCTCTCCTTTATGACTTCAACACTGGCCAGTTCTCACCTTCCATCCTCAGACCGACTTGTGTCCTTCAACCCAGCCCCAGCCCAGGCCCCGCGCGCCCAGCCCCGCAGTCCTTCTTCCGCCCCAACAGCTCTAGGAAGTCAGACCAAGTATTCTGTGAACGCCAGTTTGGGTTTTTCTGACGGACTCTCACAATTCAGTTCCCAGTGGGAGGGAGTCTCCCAGCAGGGAAGCTGACTCTTTCCGTGTGTGTCCGAGTCTGACCCCCGTGACAGGCACATCAAGTTCATTTCACTGCTTTCTGTGGAATCTGTCCGGCTTATAAACTAGGAATGCAGAGAGACGGACGGGAATAAGAGCCCAACGAGCCCATGCATATACCTACTTCACTAACACGCTGAAGTGAGAGCACAGGGCTGAAGGTAAGCGTTGGCCAGTACATGGCCAGCCCTGCCCCTCGGGCCACCAGGTAAGCGCCTCACAAGAACCAAGTCAACTGCGAGGACAGAAACAATATATACGTGGAAAGACATTTAGATCCTACTTCATTTGGTGTAAGAAAATAAGTTCCAAGTGATGAAATAATCACCAGTGTTACCAATTTAAGTATTCTATCTTTTACCTGCCCCAACTTTTCTATCTTTAGATTCAAAAGCTCCAGAGTGCAAACTCCGGCTCCCGACTGTCTGAGCACTTCTGGAGATGCTCAAAGGACACTGAAGCTCCGGGTCTCTGCTAGCACAGTCTCCCAACGCTCTGGATGACCAGTTTTATTTTCTTGCTCATATTTAGAACTATACATGTTATTAATTTAGAAATTATTACAAGCAATTGTTTTCAGAACTTAGCTCCTTTTCCCATAGTTTTCTTATTTTTTGGCGGGGGTAGGGGAGATTCCCAAGACGTGCTCGGGGAGTCCCGGAGCCGCTCCTGCTGTAGGTCTCCTGCCCGCTCCTGCTGTATGTCTCCTGTCTGGCAGCCAGGCAGGGCCCGTGGAATGGGGTCTTAGACAGGGCAGCCCAGAAGCGCTGGGAACCATAGAGAACCGAGCAAATGGCCGATCTGCAAAACAGCCATCTCTCTCTGGCGCCATGATTTTCTTCAAAAGCTCATGCTTACATTTAACTCTGCCTTTTCGTTGTTGTTTTGTTTCTGGCCACACCTGACAGTGCTCAGGGAGCCGCACGGGAGGCCGGGGATCCCACCCAGACTGGCTGTGTGCAGGACGAGCGCCCTACCACTATCCACTACACTACTGTCAGCCCAAACTGTTCCTTTTCACCCCGTCCCTCCGACAGCTCAGCTGGAAGAGCGGAGGGCTGCAGTGGACACCAAACTCTTCCTTCTGAACAAAAAGGTTTTGGGGTCACACCCAACTCTGTGCTCGGATTCATTCCTCGGGCTCAGGAAAGCATATGGGACGCAGGAGACAGAACCAGGTCGGCCACTGGAGATCCACTGTACTATCCAGCCCACAGTCCCATTTGTATCAATATTTTTAGATACTACAGACTTGGAAAAGTTTCCCCTGTATACAATATAACTTTTTGTTTTCTTTCTTGCATTTACTTTGAGCTAACCATGGTGTGAGGACCAATGGACATGTTAGCCTACATTTTCCCCCACCTCGCTACTGAGATGTACCTAAAACGTACTGAATAAATTGAGAATGACCTGCTAATCAAAGAAACACACACAGAATGAGAAACAAAGTGACCAGCAGAGCATCTTAAATTAAATGTTTTATAAAACGATAGCTAGAGTAGTAGTACAGATCCGGGTTTGGTCCTCGGCACTGCCTGCAGTAGCTAGAACCCTGCCAGGAGTGATGTCTGGTCACTGCTGCACGTGACCCGAAACTGAAAACCAAAGTGCCCTTCCTTTCCCTTGGCCACCTGGAAGCCTCAGCTCTCTTGACAACCGCACTCTTAGACTACAATCTTCAACTAGTAACTCTGCATGGAGAAATTAAGAGTGCTCACCAAATATCTGTGCATTTCATTTTTTTTATTTTTCTGCTTTTTTGGGTCACACCAGCAATGCTCAGGGGTTACTCCTGGCTCTGCACTCAGGAATTACTCCTGAGAGTGCTCGGGGACCATATGGGATGCCGGGATCAACCCGGGTCGGCCATGTGCAAGGCAAATGCCCTACCCACTGGGCTATCGCTCTGGCCCTATCTGTGCATTTTAAAAGCAATTAATTATGGTATCAAGAGATAAGGAGCACAGTGATGAAATCATTCGAGTCTCTACTGTGAGCCTAAACCAAGGGGGAATCCCTGGCCTCCCCAACCCCCACCGCAGCCTGAGGTGAGCATGTCGACTTTACCTCAGGACGGGTTCTAGATCAGGATGCCGCCGTTCTTCCCTTTTCAGCGAACCCTGATTCAGGGCTCTCAAGATGGTCTTGTCAAAAGTCTCTGAGGACAATTCCTTTGGAAGCTGGAAAAGAAAACCATCATGGCCAACGTTACGCTTCTCCCCTCACTGGGAAGCATGAAAGAAGGCTACACCGCACTAAGCGCCCGCCCCGAGCCGTGCCTGTTCTCGCTCCTCATGACGGGGCCTCACCGAGTACTTGTCACTTCAGAAAATGCCACGCCTGCTGTCTGAGGGCGCCTCTGGAGTCCGAGGGACACAGCCTGCAGCCTCCAGGACCACGCCCAGGCCCGGCCTCAGGGCTCCCAGCAAGCACCGTGACACGCCACGGCCTTTGTCTCGCGCAAAGGCAGCGCGCAGGCGACTTCTGAGCACACCGCTCCACCTTGTCGTGACATCATTTCTGTGCTTGGGTCCTGCACCCGAATCTCAGGCAGAGCCAGACTACGACACTGTACACCCAACAAGGAACTCGTGGGAGAGTGTGAAGGCCACCCATAAAACGCATAACACTCCCTGTCGGTTATAACACTCTCAGAAATGCCCTGAGAACAATGGGCAAGAAAACACAGAAAGAAAACTCACGAGGGGGCCCCGAAAATCAGCGTTGGAAGTGTATGTCATCAACTTAAGGTTTCATTTTCAGGGGCGGAGTGACAGTACAGCGGGACGGCACTTGCCTTGCATGTGGCTGATCTGGGTTTAATCCCGGCATCCCATGTGGTCCCCTAAGCACTGCCAGGAGTAATTCCTGAGTATCACTGGCATGACCCAAAAAAAGCCAAATAAATAAATAAATAAATAAATAAATAAGATTTCGTTTTAGTTTATTTCTTTTAATTCCTAAAAAATCACTTCTAAAACTTTCCAAATCCTAAGAATTCGATTTAAATTTGACTTGAGATGACAAGGTTTGGTAGATTGTCTCCTGAGTTACTGTACTTTCCCAAAGATTCTGAATTGACCATTTACCTCCAATTAATTCAGACTCAGAGCAGGATTATCCAAGGAGCCAGGGAAATAACTGACCTCCACCCACACAAATTGTCACTTCACATACTGAGTGAGCTTTAACTTGAGAACCCAAAGCCAGGGTGCCTTTGACAAGTAAGTATTCTGAGTCTTCAGAAATCAAAAACTTCGCGAAGCTAGCATAAAGCATTACCAATTTTAGGTCGCTGAATCTACAAATTCAGATGTCGTGCGAAGGAAGCTTCAAGGGCCCAGACCCTAACAAGAAGAAGCAAATTCTAGGTCTACAAAGCTGTGACTATTGGGGCCGGAGCCACAGCACAGCAAGAGAGCGTGTGCCTTGCACACGGCCTACCCGGTTCGATCCCGGTATCTCATATGGTTCCCCAGCACCGCCAGGAGTAATTCCTGAGTGCAGGGCTAGGAGTAACCCCTGAGCATCGCCAGGTGTGACCCCAAAAGCAAAAAACAAGCAAACAAAGCAGTGACTGTTTGCACACTGACGCCTTGCTAATATAGAACTAGGATATGTACGATTATAGCACCTTATCCATTTTAAACGAATTCTGCAGTCAAAGAAAACCAGCTTCTGCGGAGAAGTTTATTTCAAAGCACCAAACGACTGCGGGTTCTTCCCAACACCGGGCGTGAAGGGCCCAAGGGCTCATCTCGTCCGTTCCTGGAGGCGGGGTCAGGCAGGAGGCGCACACAGCCACGAGTGTTTGTGACAGTCACAAGCCGACTGACTCTAGGTTTTAATCTTCTGCCTCCAACTCAAAGTGCAGGCGTACCTGCCAGCTACAGAGCCTGAAAAACGTCTCTTCTGTGTAGTTACCCCAAACGCCCTCACTGCGGTTCTACCCAGCCGCTGAGAGCTCGGGCTCTGTGTCAGAGTACGTTTAGGGCTGGAAGGCACTTAGGTGTATTTCCCGTTTCTATCTCAAACTCTGAGGCCTAATGGAGAGCTCTCTACAGAGCCATGTTAAGGTCAGTTATGGTGACGCTTCTCACGGCCAGGCACTCACCCCACAAATACTCCCGCCACTGACTGTCCCAGGCACCGCTCCAGGCCCTGCAGGTGCAGCACTGACAAAGAAATGAAACCCGGCCCCTTCCTTTCCGGCACTAGAGGCCCAATGAGATGCTAAGCAGCAGCAGGCACTAGGACCCAGAGGCTACCCCCCACCACACACACACACACAGACAAACTCAAAGTGCAGAAGTGCATGATAGAGCAGGGACAGGCGCGGATGGCATCTGTTCTAGTTCAGAGAACCATATTCTGGTGCTGGCTAAGCTGGGGGACCATTACCAGGATTCTAAAGTATACGTTTTCTTTAGGTATGCCTGGCATTTGTTCCTATGAAGCACACAGGCTTTTAGATAAACTGCAGGCCTTAGGAAATGCATGATGGCCGCCTGGGGGTCAGCCAAGTATCATCACCGCGAGCAGAGGGGTGTCTCCCTCTGCCCCCGAGAGCCCTGAGGCGATAGACGGCCCCCTGGCTTCCCCAAGCAGAACTCTCTGGCGCACAGACGACAGGAGAGAGGTTGCCAAGCCCACATGAAGACTGCCCATGATCATTTTCTGAGAAATTCATACTGTCAAGAGATGGAACGTCTGGAACAAGTAGATTTTTAGAATGAGTGGAGGAGGGCGTGCAGCAGGCACCTGCCTTTCCCCAACGGCAGAAGTACATTGGCCAGGAGTCACTTTCTTCTATGGCTACTGCAGCTGCCTTCCTGGACACCAGTGTCCAGGCGTGTTCGTTTCTGCCCTCTGAAGTGCCTCCCTCCCGGACCCACCCTTTGGCAACTGGAAATACTGCCCTCTCTCGCCATCTGCATCTAGGCCACTCGCTTTGCAGGATGCTCAGTCTGGAGGGCCCCGGAGAAAGGCGTTCCGCGGTCCTGGGGTTACTCCCCAGGGACCACATGGAGGCAGCCCAGGAAGCAGGGCAAGGAGCATGCAACTCGGCTCTCTGCCGGCTGCGGCCAACAGCCGCTGCGCTCTAAGAATCATCGGGGACTCGCGTGATCTGAAGGGAATGGACAGGTGGGGCTGGGAGAGACGTACACGGGAGGGCCTGTGCCTTGCACGCAGACAAGGGTTCCATCCCTGGCATCCCATATGGTCCCTCAGGCACTGCCAGGAGTAATTCCTGAGAGCAGAGCCAGGAGTAACCCTGGAGCAAAGCTGGGTGTGACCCAGAAAGCAAAAAAGGGGAAAATATGTACAGGTGGTGATGAGTTCAAAAACCAGCATTGTCCTAAAAACTTGCCACGTGATGGGCTCCATCAAGACACCAAGACTCCACCAGACCCAAGTGCCATGAAGAGCTGGGGCTGGGACCGCGCCCAGACACCCCCTCCCTCTTCACCATACATTCGAAAATGCTGAACACTTAACCCCACTCCCACCATATGCTTAATAAAATAACTGGCTGGGCATGGAAGTAGCAGGGTAGAGTCCACTGAAGCTGGTGGTACTTCTGTCTAACCTCAGAAAGTCTACTTCTCATGATCTAATCTGAACTTTCAATAGTTTGGAGATTCTGTCGTTGGAAGAAAGTCTGGAAGAGCCAGAACAGAAGGAAGAAATGGAAACAGAGCCAAGAAAGCCCCAAAAGGAGTTGAACGGGAGATCTGAGAGCCAGAACTAAATGCCCAGCTTCAGGTAATTTTCCAAATTCACATGCATTCACAAACACACCTTTGCTAACAGCCACCAACAGTAACACGTGGCAGGAACGAGAGTGTTGGGCTCTCCTTGCCTGCAGTGAGCAACCCTTCATCTTTTCTCATGGTGGCAACGCAGAGAACACTCTGTTTAAAATAACATTTTCTAGAGCTCACCAAGTTCTAAGAGCATCTTAATTTTCCTGACTTTTTTTTTTATTTGACTGCTCAGATTCTTGGATTCTTTGCAATATGTAAAAATTATTTTAACAACAAAATCTATACTTTTACCTTCAGTAGAAATTCTTGTAGTTCTTGGTGGGTTTTTGTTACTGTTGTGACTGAAAGATCAGACCAATTTACCTGATTTAAAAAAAAACACACATATTATAAGGTTATTTCTTAGGCAGGAACTGGCTGGGAAAAAGCCATGTGTATAACAAAGTGCCTTACGTAAAAGTTTTCAATTATTAAAATACATAATTAATCTGGCATTTTTGTAACTTCATTTAAATTATTAAAAATTAGTGTGCACTGATATAATTTACTAAAAAAACTTTAATTCCTTTTAGATTACATTTTTATAAAGTGGACTAAAATTATTTGAGGGTTATCGAACTTTTTAAAATGAGGGATGTCTTATGTTCCTTTCTGTGAAGCTGCTATAGACTCTAGAGTGAGGCTCTGGTAGTGCAACTCGATGGCCTGAGGACTGTGGCACTCTAAAACGGTGTCAAATGGTGCGACTCCACGGCCAAGAAGATGAAGACTCTCATCTCCTGGGATTATTTTGCATTCTTGAGAGAAATAACTAGACCATCCTGTCCCTTTATGTGGCAGCATACTGTATCTTTATGGGAAATTATAATCAAGGGGTTTCATTATCTCAGTTCCAAAAAATTCTGTTGAAGTGGAAGAGGCAACTATAACCATTTCCAGGTCCAGATAGCAAATCTGAAACTCAAAAAGGTCAATGAACTTGGACTCGACCCTAGAGCAACAGAACACCGGAAATTATTGTATCACCTCACTTTTGGGTATTTGAACTCAGAGGACATTCAATGGTGAATAACAATTTTTACTTGTAAAATTGAGCTAATTTTAAATTCTTCAATTATACTAATATCTAACACTAACTAATCATAATTTATCAACTGCTTCAAAACACATACTAAATTTTACCTGTGCACCTGGTGGGTGGCTCAGGGCTTATTCCTGGCTGTACACTCAGGGATCACTCCTAGAGCGCTCAGGGGATGGCAGAATGTCAGGCCAGGAAACGAACAGGGGTCAGCCCCGTGTGTGAGGCAAGTGCCTACCAACTGTACTACCATTCAGCCTCTCAAAAGAATTACTATTAAGGGGCATAACACTTAAGCGGTTCTTAATTCTTCACATGTCTGCTGAATGGCTGTGTCGGGTACTGTTTCCCGTGAAGGCGGGCAAGACAGTCGAAGTGCCCAGCAGCGAGCTCGAGTCTACTACAGGAGGCAGAGCAAAGCAAACCAACAGACAGGATTCCCTGGGCGGCAGAGCCCCAGAGAAAAGGAGCACGCCAGCGGAGCAGCAGGAGGCAGCGCACTGCGCAGGCCCAGTGAAGTCGGAGCAGAAAGGAGCAGTGAGCATGCCTGGGAGTTGCTCGTTTACTCTGCGAGGGAAGATCGTCCCGGGAGCCAGGACAGCAAAGGCCTCTGGACGGAACCAGTGCTGAGGCCGACACAGAAGAGCACGAGCAGCACTGAAGGAAAAGGCGTCTATACTGCTCAGGTTTAAGTCCTAAGAGAAACTCGAAGGTAAGGACTTGGCGTATGCAAATGGAGGGCGGACAGCCCACAGAGGAAAAGTGCCAATAGTGAAACTGATCCAACAAATGTCTTGAGCAAGTCAAATAAGCGAGGCATGACAGGACGGAATACCATAACCAGTGGGAAGTGAAATCAAATATTAAAACTGTCAATCATCTCGGAAGGATCTGACGGCATTTCCCTAGATGCATGAGAAAGCGTGCTGCTGGAGAAGCAGAAAGGACAGCTGACCTGTGACCTGCCACCCTCTGGGGGAAGAAGGGAAGGGAGGGCGCAGTCACGTGGCTACAGGTGTGTGCTGGTGATGTCAGGACAGCCCAGGGTAGGGGGAGAATGAGAAGATATGGACAGAGTCCAGAGGACAGCCAACAGCATGGGGTGTGGAGAGGAGGAGGACCGGACAGCTGTTCTGCAGAGAAGCCATCAGAGGCAAGGCAGTGAAAGCCAGGGAATAAAACCAACGGAGAAAGGAGGAGAAAAAATACCAGGTAAAACGATGCCAAAGACGAGACAAAGCCTGTGATCTTGATTTGAAAAATACGGGTAGAGCGCTTGTTTCAGCAGCGCAGGTACTGGAAATACTGGTGGAAATGTTTACTTGTACTTTTAAGATAAAAAGTAAGCTTACACCTTAAGTCTAAGGTCCTTATTTCTTTGAATTTTCTGTTTGGGCCCCATCTGGCTATGCTCAGGGATCACTCGGGCAGGGATGGAGCACCGAGGAGTGCCGGGACTGAGCCTGGGCCAGCGAGTGAAGGCAAACACACCACACTGTCTCTCAGTCCCCTTTACTGCTTGTTAACAAAACCAGCAGAGTAATTCTAATGTGATATCATTCCCCAAACTTGGCAAACCATGATGATATGCTGCAATCGTACATTAAATTAAAATACGTATCTAGAATTTTTTAAATTAGCAAACCTGCAAGTTTTACCAAAGGTCAATGTTCATTCTTTCAAAAAGATTATTTAACAAAGTATATGATGTATTTTTTTGTGGATGAGAGTAGCTTACTTTGAAGGTGTACTCCCAATATTTGTCAGCCCTTTTTCTCTGGACTCCTTTCAACATTATCTTCTCAATGTGTACAGCTGAAAGACAGAAAACATGCTGACTTCTTCTACAGGGACTAGAGACATATTTCAGTTACCGAATTTGACATGTGCTTAACGACTAAGCTATTTATCTACACCATTATTATCGGTCTTAAATCATGAAGTAAAGCACAAACCCAGAAGCATAGCCAATGTGCCAACCATCCATCAACTCTTGTTCTGTCTCCATTCACTCAGAGCTGACAGCCTGAGTCATTACAAGCACTCTACAGAGAATCAAAGACAAAGAGCTAATAGAACATACAAGTCACGAAGATAATTTTGCTAGATGACAATCTTGAAAATTATTTGTTACTCAGATTACCATCAAATACGGCACTTAGGTTCGTTCCATTATTTAATAGTAGCTATCCACTGAAAAATCTGCCCTCAGAAATGAAACGGATGGCTTTCCAACTGGGAATTTAAAACCTGATTGTCATATATGACTCTAATACCTTACAAAAGCAACTACAAACTTAATGAACTATGAAATTTCAGTGCAACTAATATTTTTACAACTTATACATGTAAAACCATGGTAATGAATTAATTAGTGATTAAGAACAGTTACTATGAATGGACAGAGATAAGACAATCAACTTCTTCATGATGTAAGCAAACATACAAAATTCCTGAGCTACTCATTTGCACACCCCTTAAAGACAGCAAATCTCTTTACAATGTGAAGGAAGTCTGACTACTAACATAGTGTAAGGATGGGGAGTCTTGCCAGTGTATGTATGCCAGTGCAAAAGTACTTGAAAAATAAGGGAGGAAATATCAGAGGCTGGTGGCAATGAAGATGAAAAGGTCCCGGGAAAGTTAGGAAAGCGACTGAACAGATGGGGTCACTTGGATTCGGGAACAGGAAAGGGACTAAGAAGGAAGGATTCACTTTGCTCTAAGAAATAATTTAAAATAGATGAATTAGGATACACAGAGTAACAAAAAATACACAGAAACAAATCAGATTTTTATAGATCACGGAAGGTGAGCAACGAGAAGCGCCAGCCGTAAGATACAGAGACTCTGCCTAGAGGCCCGTGTAGGAGACACCACGGCCGGGATGCTGTGCCCACTTTGCACGTACACAGTGTTTGCTGGCCTGCTTCTGGGCCAACTTCCTCTTAGTTGGTGAGAAACACTGAAGATAGAAGGAAAGAAAATCTCACAAGCCAAGTAAGAAGCTGTAATTCCCTCACGCTGCTGCATTTGAGAAAGGCCAATACAGGAAAGAGTGGGGGTATTCCTCGGTTCTCAAATGTTTTTCCATTATTTGCTGATTTCAGTGTTTGAGCTACACCTGGCTGTGCTCAGGGATCACACCCAGGCTGGACATGTGCAAGGCAAGAGCCCTACTCACTGCACTCTCTCTCCGCCCCTTTTCATTATTTAAAGGACAATGCTAGGAAATTAAAAAAAATCTCTGTTCAGAACCATAAAGCAGCTCTACTTCTGCGAACTGTGGCTAAGAGGAGGGCAGTCTTCTGCTTGATTCCCAACGTTACCGGCCGTGATCTATCAGAATTAGTATGAGGAACCAAAAAAAAAAAGATGTGGCGAGAAATGACTGGTAATGCGGCATCCTTCCATGCTCGTGTCCGAAGCTGTGACAGGCACATGCACTTTCTGAAAAGCTTAGGTCTATTGGAAACAATCACTTAAGATTACCGCCATTCTAATCGCTTTTCTTCCCTTTGCTGTGCCAGGTCCCACCATCTTGGGCAGATGCTCTACCTACCACCAAGCTACATTCCCAGCCCCCTGAAGTAGTTTTATATAAAAGGATCTTCACTGAAAAGTCAAGCTCTGCTTGAGATTACTAGCAGGTTCAGGAAGCCTGATGTCACGTGAGATCCAAACGTGTTCGGAGGACAGAGGGAATCCTACGTATGATCCGAGCATGTCCGGAGGACAGAGGGAATCCTACGACAACCTGGACTAGCAGTAGTGACTGTTATGTGAATGTCAACAATGAACACTCATTTTAGTTTTCCTCGAGGAAAGCGTGTTCCACACAGGGTGATTCTCTCACAGCGCCAGCGAGAGGGTACCAGTGTCACCTTCAGTCTTCCGCTCCCGCTCCACGCCACCTATTCCCTCTCGACACAGGCCAATGGGCTCCCCAGATGCAGAGAAGAAACTACACGAACTCACTCCCTGGGGCCCGTGGTGTCCACTCGGCCTCCACAACTATGAGTGCGGAAGCAGGGCCCACGGTGAGGAACGGCCTCAGCAGGTTCCTCCAGCAGTTCTGGAGCCATTCTACAGAAGGTACTTGGGGAACAGGGTTTGGCCTCCGCCCTCTAGGAGTCCCCCACCAGACTGCAGGCCACTGTCTGCAAGGCAGAACTGAGAGCGTAAGCGGGACAGGCAGTGCTGGGACAGACCCAGACCCAGAATGGAAGGAACCAGCCTGAGCTTAATATAGAACCAAGAGGACAGATTTGGAGGGGCTGGGGGAGGATGCCTTGGTGACACCGCAGTGTTTGAAGGAGCACGTGACGTCGGGGATCAAATGAGAAGCACCCACGCGCTAAGCATGTGCTCCAATCCTTGAGCCACCTCCCAAGCCAAGGACAAGTGGCCTCCGTGCCTCCCGAAGGAGGAGTCCAAGCGAACCCAGGGGAACAGGAGTCCACACTCCCTCCACAGCTTCGGACCGGCCAGAGACAGAACCTACCTTCTCGCTGAGTCCTGTGAGGTGCCACAGAAAGTCCGCCATGAGGTACTGGGGCTTGTTCTATTAAACTGACCTCGAATTCTGCATGTAATCACCATGAGCAGAGTCATTCTGCGTGGGAAAGAGGGATGTGCATTAATCTACACTGTAGGGCTAAGAAAAGCAAATCCCATAAAAACAGACCAGATTTAAAAAAAAAAAAGATTCAAGTCTAATACTTTTAATAACAATTTTAGTAGTTAATTTTAGAGAGCAAAATGAAACAAACTTGAGGAACAATAAGGGAAAAGACTAATAGTCACTGTCTTTTAACCATAATATTCTATCAATATTTACTGTCCCCATTTCTTGGTACCGTAAGTTTCCTGATGGACGGCAATGTGGAAAATGCAGACTGCTATTCCAAATTGCCCGTGAAGTCAGTCATTAACAAAGAAATCGGAACCACAGGACCTAACAGACGGTCCCTTTGCACACGCTGAGCCATGTCCACACGCAGCTCTACATAAAGCATCCGGCAATTTCTAACAGAAGGTGCTGGCGCCCCTGAACCCTTTCTCCACTTAACTACTGCAGGGAGTCCAGAGAATGGACCACCTTCCGGAGTGCTCCAGGTGTGCGAGCACAGCGTCACTGCACACACTGCACTCTGGGGAAGCCAAAACACAGGACATCGCAACAGTTTCCTGCTACCACCTAGCACCATGCCCTTCATTTCATATTCACTGAACTACCCCAATGCCTCAGTAAAGAATCTGCAATTTTACAAACGTGCAATAAGTTACACACATTTTTTAAAACTGTTTAAAGAAACAAAGCAAAGGTCCTCAAATATACCACCTGATGCACATTTGCTTCCAAATTTGGTCTAACATTGACTGCTGGTTGCTAGCTGAAGCTAAGATTCTGGGCACGGAGCATCACATTACTCTGGGGGCTCGCTCTGTTCACCCGTGGGGTGTCTTTCTCTAGAAACCCAAGACTGTCCATCACAACCACTGACACACCCCCTGAAGCAACAGTCAACATGGTTAATAAAGAGGCATTCTTCCAACAAAAGCACATACATCCAAACAGAACACGTTAAGCTCTTATTGCAAGGGAATAAAGTCACATTCACCTAAGAGAAATTTCACTTATCAAAAATAAAACTACTGTAAGCACCTCAAAAACCAAAATAAATAAGCCACTTCATCCTGCGCAACACTGCTGGAAGTTTAGCTTAATAGGTAAAAACTGTTTCATTCATTATTCCAAACTGCACATGTGTGATACATAAAATTAGTATATTCAGGGTTTAACAATTATGGACCTCATGCCCATGACCTGAAGGAATGGTTTGAGGCTCTTCCTGTCCCTGGAGCAAACAGATGCCCTTGGGCTACACTTGCTTGTGACAGGACGTCTGGAGACGTTACTGGTGCCCGCTCGATGAACAAGGGGAAGACAGTGATACAGTGATATCCAGGCTCGCAGGTATGGCTCCAGGTGGTAGAGCGCACGGAGCACTGCCCGTCCTCAGCTCCTGAGGCTGAGCTCGGTCCCGGCACTGCCAGAGCGCAGCAGCGCCGTAGGGTCCCTAAGCCCCCGCCCACACCGCAGGAGTGACTGACTCCCGCAGCACCACCACGTGGCCCCTATTTTTAAAATCTTCACACACGTATGAAAATCATGAAATGTTTTATAAACTACACTACGCAAAACCTGTAACTTTTTGCTGGGGAAACGCAAAAGTACTGTGAGAGACCCCGTCACACCTACTGGGATGGCGTTTGCCAAAGAAATGCTCTAAGCAGAGAAGGATGCTAAGCTGGACGTGTCGCGCACGGCAATGTGAACGGGCGCGAGTCCCGCTGCAAGGCAGCAGGGCAGTTCCTCAAAACCCAAAACGGAATGAGAAGCCCACATGCAACGAAGGACTGAGAAAACACTATTTGTTCACAAATGTCATACTAGCAGTACTTATGAGAGCCAAAAGGACAAACGAAAAAGACGTCCGGCAATAAACAACCAAACACAACGGGTCTGATACCACGGAATATAACCGTGCTTACACCCCCAGCCATAACAGGCACAGCCAACGGGGGTCCAGCTCCCAGCACACACACATCTCTCAAGCCCCACCAGGAATGGTCCCTGAGCAGAGCCAGGGTGAAAATGCTTTTGTCTGGGGGCCACACTAGGTGGTGCTGGGGTGGGGCTGTGTATAGTCCACACAGCTGGCCACGAGCGATTGAATTCTGAGTAGAGCTGGAGAGATGGTACAAGAGGCACGTTAGCATGACCAGGTGTGGCCCAAGAACAAACAGGTCACATTCTGGTACAAGCCGCAACCAGGATGAGTTTTGAGAATATTGTGCTCAGTACAGTCAGGCGCAAGAGACATATACCACCTGGGTCCACTCACAAGAGGCGCTGCCAGGGGGTCATAGACAGCAGAAGAGTGGCCCCAGGGGCTGGGGGCAGAGGGGAAGGGCACTTCTTAAAGTGTCAGGCTCAGTTTAGAATTAAAGAAAAGTTCTGGGATTCATGACGGTGATTACAAAAAAAAGTGCATGCGCTTAACATGACACTACACTATACACCCAAAAAAGGTTAAAAGGTGAGTCTCATGACATACAAGTCCTACAATAAAAATGCGTCAATTTTATCATGCCGCTCCCAGCAAATATAAGACTGAGAAAAATAATTTTGCTTCACAATAAAAACCGCAATTAAACATCTGAAGTTGCTTGAATAATACAACTTAAAAACCAAGACATACACTCTTCTCTAATAACCTATGGAGGGTCGCAGAGAGAGGGCCGCAGCACGTAAGGCGCTTGCTTCTTCTCCGGCTCAATCCCCAGCACCGTATCTGGGCCTCGTAAGTATCGGCCAGGAGTGACCCTGAACAGTCAAGAGTAAACCCTGAGCACTGCCTGTGTGGCCGAGCCCCACCCCAACACCACACACCAAGGATTTGACTTCATCAACCCACAAAATATATCTGCTAGTTCCACTGTAGAACTACTATATCTGCTGGTTCCACTGACCCTTAACGCCTCTCAGTCAGACACGTTTAGATTTTGCAGCGGCAGGAATCAAACCAGGCCATGGTCAAAGCATCCACACGCACTCTAACGTGCCTCTGCACCATCTCTCCAGCTCTACGCAGAGAATTCAATCTCACGTGGCCAGCTGTGTGGACTATACACAACCTCACCCCAGCACCACCTAGTGTGGCCCCCAAACGAAACATTCATCACACTAGCAGCTCAGGAGCTAGCGATCAGAACTGAACTGCACTGGCCTGCCGCGCCTTTCCTTTCCACCCTTCACACCTGCCTTCCTTCACCTCTGGCGGAGAGGGTGCCACATGCTCCGAGCACTACTTCCGGCTTTTGTGGCTCCTTACTGGAATGACATCCGTTTCTCAGGTCCGCTCAAGCCCCATGAAAAAAGCAGACTGCAGGCCAGGACGGGCACCTTGCAGACTACCACGGCACCAGCCCCAGGTGGAGAGCAGACGGCGCTCCTCCTGGACTGGGTATACCACAGGCTGGGTTTGTTTTATCTGAGCACTACTCCTGGCTCTGCACTCAAGGGATCAGTCCTGGCAGGCTTTGGGGGGGTCATATGGGATATGGGGGCTGGAACCCCGTCAGCTCCGTGCACGCAAGCACCCTACCCACTGTACTGTGGCCCTGGCCCCAAACAGATTTTCCAATGCTCAGGCTACAGAATTAAGGGCAGGCGCTGCGCCAAGGCAGCGTGAACTCCGAGCACGTCTGTCTGTAACTGTGTCCGGAAGCCTCGACGAGCCACTGGCCAGCTGAAATCCTGCAATGTAGGGGACCCGCACACCGCATTTATTCTAAGGATGCTCTGCCAAAAGTTTTACACATGAAAGGCCAACAGCACTCGACTGGAGGACGGAGACAGGCTGGCCGGTTCACGCGTGGCTGCTCCGTGGAGTCAGTAAGAAAAGTCTCCCTCACACATCCAAACGAGCAAGAACAACCAGTGCTGGCGTGGACGCGGGGGCCAAAGGGGCTCTCACGCACTGCTGGGGAGTGCCGACTGGTCCAGCCCTTTTGGAAAACAGTATGGACATTCTTCCAAAAACTTGATGTCGAGCTCCCCGATTGACCCAACAATACCACTCTGAGGAATATACTGTGGGAGCCCCAAAACACACAGCAGAAACACCATCTGCACGTGTATGTTCACAGCAGCACTATTCACAACAGCTAGAAAATGGAAACCACCAGAGTGCCCGAGAACAGACGACTGGACAAAGAAACTATGGTACATCTGCACAGTGGAATACTATGCAGCAGTTAGGAAAAAATGCACTTATAAAATTTGTCGCTGAATGGATGGAAATGGAGAGTATCATGCTGAGTGAAAATAGAAGGAAAAGGAGAGAGAATGACTACACTCATTTGAGGAATATAAAAAATAGTATGAGACTAATATCCGAGGCCAGGCGAAACATCCTCCAGGAAGACTTGTCAATGGTTGGAAACTATCACAAATGTGTAGGAGTCAGAGGTTAGGTAAGACAGGAGCAGCCAGTTTGCTAACAATCGTTGGAAATGGTAACACCAGACTAGGATGCAGGCAAAGAGATACACTTGAAATGTATATCTCCGAATGTACTACAAGCCATGATGTATAAGAGAAGGGGAGAGTAGGGGAGGGGCAGAGAGAATTTAAAAGAAATTAAAATTAAAAGAAAAAAAAGCCACCTTAGCCTTGCTTTACTTTCTTCCTGTCAAGTTTATTTAGTTCATCTAATAATGTTCCAAATGTTTTCTTTAATCTTTTGACAGACTGTACATTATAAAATATCAAGACAGTTCCTGAAAGTCACAAAAAATTAGAGTTCAATATATTTTTACTAAATTTTTAATGCCTTTAAAAGATGAAACTTAAGAGTGTTAACAATAGTAACACGCACTCTATGGAAAAAATAATTTGGAGTCTCACCCAGGGTGCGCAGGTTACTGCTGACTCTGCTCAGGGATCACTCCTGGTGGTGGTGCTGGAGGACCGTTTGGGGCCAGGGATCCAACCCAGGTCACTGGATGCAAGTGTCCTACCCACTAATATCACTGTGATCCCCACTCTTTGAATCCCCCTCCCCGCTTTTTGGGTCACACCCAGCAATGCTCAGGGGGTTGCTCCTGGCTCTGCACTCAGGAATTACTCCTGGTGGTGCTCAGGGGGACCATATGGGATGCTGGAACCAACCCAGGTGGGCCGTGTGCACAGCAAACGCTCTCCCCACTGTGCTATCGCTCCAGCCCCTTCTTCAAGCTTTTATGAGATTAAGGAGTCAAAAATACTGGGGTGTTCTTCCCACTGGAAGATGGGTCTGGGCTAACTTTAGAGACTGCCCTGACTGACAAAGCATTATGAAAGGGATGTTGGGGGTGAGGAGGTCAGGCCCGCAGAAGCCTCACAGCCTGGGTCTCGGAGCCACAAGAGCTCCAGCACTTCTTGGGCCTGGTTTCCCCACTGCAGTTCTAAACATCAGATGCTGACATTACTAGCTGCTATAGCAAGCTGTGATAGGTGGCTAAAAGTCAAGCAAACCTCAGTTTCCAGGTTAATATACCATCACGGCCTTTCGACTAGGTGTGAGACGGACAGAACATCCACGACATAGTCAGAGGAGTCAAAGATGACCTACGCCCTCCAGCCAACGGTCAGCCCGAGTGCCCTTCCTTTACAACTCTACTCCAAGAGGAGAATCAGGGAGGGCAAGGATTCCTGTAAGAAGTGAGCCCTGGGATCCGGAAGCCTGGGACTGCTCCCTGTGGCAACCAAACTTCACACCTCACAGCGGAGAAACATTCCCGAAGCTGTTACGACTTTGAGGCGGACCCTCCCAGTGACTGACAGCTACTAAGCGTCAGTGCTGGGAAACTGTTTAGGACCGCCTATTAGAACAGGCACCTCCCCCGGCTAGACTCTCAGACACCACAGCACTTGGCTTCACATCTGACCAGCACCACAAGTGAATTACGATGCTTGATACCAAAACAATTACAATACAGGGACGTTACAGTCCTTAGCGTCCGAACTCAGACATTCCAATACCAAGAAACGCAAAGATGGCCCTTTACAGCTCTCCAAAGATCACAGGTGGCTCATTTCCGTGACCAAAGTTTCTTAACATTCTTACCACAAGCAAGTCACAGAAGCACTTGACTCCCTCCTCCTCCGAAAGAAACCTTAAATTGGAAATCAACGTTACGGTCTCGACTATTGCCCCAACAATCCTACCAAAACATCACCTATAGGTCTGAACCACATGTCCCATGTGCCGTGCACACATTTAGTTCATGTAGGAGTATGCAAATGGTCTGATTTTGGTAGACACCATGTGGCATTCACCATGGAAGATCCACTTTGAATTTATGTTGTGCCCAGTTCTAGACCTAACAAACAAGTTCTGTTCTAAAGAAAATCACTAAGAGGTGATCCAAGGAGCCGGCTTTCCATGAAGGCAGGCTGAGGCAGAGATTCTGACTTCCCAAACCTGCCAAAGGCCAGCTCTATGAACCATTGCAAGATCATGTATTATGTTTCGTTATCGATTGCCATACCGCCACATTCAGTGGTATTTAGGAAGGCTAAGTTGTTGAAAAGGTAATACTTGTGACATTTATTGGTAGTACATATGTATTGGCTGCATATTTTAAATACGCTTTTAAAAGTGCATAGCAGATAAAACAAGCCTAAAGGAAGCATCTCTTTGGGTCACAGATCACTAAAATACATAATCTCCCTATACTGGATTTGAGGGTTGGGAATAGAGAAAAAACTTACTTTGAGTTAGGATTAACACTACCTTCTACACATCTATAATTAATTTATGTAAGGATGATGGACATCGGGAAAGGACTGGTGCTGGAACACTGTAATTTGAAATTCAAAAATAAATATCTTGTAACTGTAATTGACAGTGATTCAATAAAAAGAGACCCCCCATAATGTATTTAAATCTTTATGTACTTTTCTCATTCCACTGATGAACTATAAAGCTATTTTTCCGCTTCAAGTTACATAATTTGTTGGTGCAGAGCAGACTGGACAGAATTCACGGATAATTAAGGAGCATTCTTACACCGTTTGGCAGGGGAGAGGCTTAATAGCTGGTAGTGCTCAGGGCTTTCTCCTGGCCCTGTGCTCAGGGTTCCCTTCTGGACGTCTGGGAGGGACCGTCCTGGTGCTGGGAAGACTGAGCCCGGCCAGCAAGGCAAGCTCCCACTGGCGGTGCTGTCCTTCCGGCCCTCTTACACGCTTTCAACAGATGCTACTAAATTAAGTAGCAAGTAACTGTAAAGCTTGGTTAACAGTTAGGGCTTTTTTATTTTAAAAGTTACAAAGTGCAAACAGTGCAAAGTTACACTGTTTAGAAAGGGAAAGAAGCCTGTCTGCACCGGCTCAGAGCTGGCCACACTTCACTGCTGACTCTTGCTCCTTCTGGAGGGCTGGAACAACCCCCCTTACTTCCAGAGGCTCTGTCACAAAAGCCTCCTTCATGCAGCCTGTGTACACAGCCCCTCAGGGAAGGGCCTCATCCGTGTTTACATTACAGGTGGCGGAGCTGCCCGGCTGGCTGCAGTCCAGTTTCCTTCCGGTACGCTGGGGGAACATTTGTCCTTTAGCTCCTTCTAAAGGTCTCCGCTTCTTAGAAGTGTTTCATGCTCATCCAAGAAATAATTTACAGCATCAACTTCAGGGGTCACACCAGACGGGCTCGGGAGACCGTACATGGTGCTAGGGATCACACCCTGGGTGGGCTACACACAAGGTAAATGCCTGAGGGGTCACACCAGACGGGCTCGGGAGACCATACATGATGCTAGGGATCACACCCTGGGTGGCTACACGCAAGGCAAGTGCCTGACCTGCTACGCCACTTTCTCCAGCTCCCGAATACTCGCTCGTTTACTCCCCACAACCTCCAAAGGCCATCACTGCCCACAGTTTGCAGATAGGCCTGTGGCCGGGGAAGACAGGTCAGTAGGCTAGGGTGCGGATCTGGGTACCACATGGTCCACGGCACTAACTGCCCAG
Organism: Cryptotis parvus; assembly: GCA_021461705.1. Lineage (NCBI taxonomy): Eukaryota > Metazoa > Chordata > Mammalia > Eulipotyphla > Soricidae > Cryptotis > Cryptotis parvus. The sequence continues at coordinate 14,725 of JAJIBD010033094.1, read as the reverse complement.
TCTAGCTGGCTGGTACCATTGGGAAAGGACCCCCCCCTCCCCCCCCCTAATTGGAGCCCCTTTCAAAAACCAAACGCAAAAACGCTGAGGGGTCCTCAGGGGTCTGATAGGCCCCGGAGGTGACGGCAGAGCTGGAGTCGACCCTCCCGGGAAACTTGGCGCACTCTTCAGCAAGGCCACTGGCAGTTCTCAGCCCAATGCTGCCTCCGGCCAGAAAAGGCAGGAAAGTCAAAGACGGAAGCACTGGACTACCTGCAATTGATCTCAGTGGATTCTGGACTAACCTGAGAAAAGGTCTCACTTCCCCCTACGCAACCTGAGGTTCTCCCCAAGTTCTTCTTACCTGAGAATACGACCGACCGCAAGAAAAATGAAAGGAAAATGAACTCAAAGCTTCCGGTCTGCTACTAAAGGCACTAATTAACTCTGATAGTCAGAAAGTTCCTTCTCCAAAGGCATTTACAATGCGACTGCTTTGTTATTCTGCGCTGCAGCCAACAACCCACAATTCCTCCGGAAGCTCGCAGGGTTAGCTCTACTCCAGGCCCGGCTACCGCGGCCCACCAACCAAGGCCGGCTCAGATCTGCGACTGTTAACTCTCACTGAGGCTCACAAACTCTCCGCTCTGGCTCCCTTTTATTCTAGCCAACATCGCCTTTCCCTAGAACTGAGCAGAGCTCAGACAGCACCTGTGGCTCCAATGACAATCTAATGGTGCTTTTTTTTAATTGTAAACCTTATGAAAATGAGAGCAGTCCTTTTGAAGAGTAGTTTTCAGGAGGCATCTTTTCAGTGCCTAGCACAAGGAAATCCCTCTCCTCGCTGTGCTTATTGAGGTGACTCATTTTATAACACGGCATAAGGCGCAGTGAGCTGCTTCATGCGCCAACATACATGTCATACGTGTCACACGTGAGCGTTCAGACATGCGAGTGACCACCACCAAGTCACCTTCCCACTCACCAGGAGCTTTTATTTTTCAATGTCGGCACTGATTTACAGTTATTCTTAACAGGGTTTCAGACAATGTTTTTCACCTCCGATCTCATCACTCACTGATCCGAAATCTCCACCAGTGCTCCCCAAGTTCCCTCAGCCCCTACACCGACCTCACAGATCCGTGTTTAAGATCCCGGCTGTTGGGGTCCCGCTTCGTTAGTGCTGGGCTGGTCTCTGGCCCTTTCCTGTCTGTGAATGTTCGGGAGCCACTCCCTGGCAGTGCTGGCCAGTGTCCAAGGCAAGCGCACCGCCTGCTGTGCTCCGCCTCCTTAGGCCTCCTTTTAGAGCAGCGGGTGGAGCGTTTGCTTTGCACGCAGCCAACCCGGGTTCAATTCCCGGCATCCCATATGGTCCCCTGAGCACCGCCAGGAGTAAATCCTGAGCGAAGAACCAGGAGTAACCCCTGAGCGTCGCCGGATGTGACCCAAAGAGAAAACAACAATAATAAAATAAAAATAAAGTTACTATTGTCACTAAAATTCTGGCTGCCATGTAACATAAAGCTACCATACAGGAGTATTTACACTGGAAGTTATGTTTTTTCTGTGTTTCTGAGTGTCCGAGAAGAGATGACTGGATAAACAAACTATGTACATCTACACAATGGAATACTATGCAGCTGTCAGGAAAAACAAAGTCATGAAATTTACCTACAAGTGCGTGGACACGGAGATTATCCATGCTGAGTGAAAGCAATCAGGATAAGGTCAGATACAGAATGACTGCATTCATTTGTGGGATATAAATACATACCAGTTTTCTACGAATTGTTGGAAACAGTAACGTCATACTAGAACTGAGCATTGAATGTAGGCAAAGAATTTACATGATATTCCGTAAATGTATGTAGGGCAAGTCACAATGTGTAAAAGGAAGAAAGGGAGACAGAGAGAGAGAGAGAGAGAGAGAGAGAGAGAGAGAGAGAGAGAGAGAGAGAGAGAGAGAGAGAGAGAGAGAAGAGAAGTGCCTAGTGCCTGCAATAGGGGCAGGCGGGGGGGGATCAGGGGACATTGGTGGAGGGAAATGGGCACTGGTGGAGGGATGGGTGCTGAAACACTGTATGACTGAAAGCCAATCATGAATATCTTTGTAACTGTATAACTCACAGTCGTATGATAAAATAAAATTTTTAGAAATGTCCCTTTGAAGAGACTTTTAGAATATCTGATTTAATATCGCTGGAGACTGTGTTTTCATATTCTTATAACTTGGTTGCTTAAAAAAACAGAACTAATGTTGAAACTAAATGCTTGAAACATAAAATTTAATAAACATAATCACCCTACGTTTTACTGTTCTTTAGTGCTATTAAGAACCCAAAAAGGAGGAGGGACACTGGTCATCTATTAAAAAAAAGAAAACGATTTTTTATTTTTTGCTTTTTCAGGTTACACCGGCGATGGATGCCCAGGGGTTATTTCTGACTCTGCACTCAGGAATTACTCCCGGCTGTGTTCAAGGGACCATATGGGATGCCGGGGATCGAACCCAGGTTGGCCACGGGCAAGGCAAATCCCCTGCCCGCTGTGCGATTGCTCTGGCCCAAAAGATCTTGCTTGAAAAGATAACTTTGCAAAATTGTTCCATTAACAAAGGCAACACAAAAAGCTCTCTCCCTGACTTTAATGAACGGGATTATCAGACATAACCATTAACCATTACTACAGCCGTCCATGCAATTCAGATTCCATTTTCACTCTGTGTGAAGTGCAAATCTCCAAGCTCCACATGTCCATGTTCTAAGTTCCTCTCGGTATGAAAGGCATGCTTGGCTCCCTTCACCTCTACAATGACAAGAGGACGTGTTTCTAAGATGTAGCGTGCACTGCTGCTACTGCTCAATGCACCGAAGTCTAGTGGGCAGCAGGGCTGGTGTGCGTCCCAGCAGCACAGCTGGAGGACGCTGCTTCCTACTGAACCCCCAAAGACCCGCTGAATCGCCCTCCATTCTCCGAAAAGAACCACCCTTCTACAAGTCCAGTTGTGGCCTACACACCCCAACTGGTCACAACTGCACAGTGCACAGTAGAACCACAGGACGTTGCCTTGCAGTTGCCGGGCCTGGTCACCTGAGCACGGAACATGCAACTGCCTAAAAGCACACGTCCTGCCTGTAAAGGCCATTACTCAGCTCTCATCACTGCACTAAGGGCGGCGGCAGTCCAGAACCCTCCTCTGACCTAGGATACTACAATGCACACCGACATGTGCTCCAGGGATCTACCAGCGACGACACCAGGGGTTCCTGCGGCTAAGGCCAGCCCAGGTTACTTCCGGGGCAGCAAGCAGGCGCCACACCAAACTGCTTCCCCATCCACGTGGTGCCCGGCCCCCGCCCCGCGGAGGAGCCGGGGGCGGAGCGGCCGTCACCACGCCCCCAAGGGGCGGGCCGGCGCGCGGTCACGTGGGCGCGCCGCCGCCATTTCGCAGGGCGGGGGCGGGCGGGGCGGAGCCCGCGGGCCGGGCCCTCACTCGCCACCCGTAGGCCGGTCGGGTCCGCGGCGGCGCGTGACCGCTGCGCTCTTCTCCGTGCCCAGGAGCCCCAGCGCAGTGACAGCCGCTCTGTGGCTTTCCCGCTGCGCCCCGGCCCCAGAGTGCGGGAAGCCCCTCGGCCCGCGCGGGCACCGCACGGGCTCTGGCCTGACTTGGTGCCCAGGGCAGCACGCCCGGCCGCCTGGTCCACACGCTGCAGCGGGATCAGAGGCCCGCGCTGGGGCCCGGCGGCGGCACCCAGGGACCAGGGCGCTGGTCGGGTCCCAGCACGCCCCCAGCCCCACTCAACGGCCCCCACGGCGGGCTCCACGGGAGGGAGGGAGACCCCGAGCAGCCAATCCTGAAGCCATTAGCCCCTCGTGGAGCGACGGTCACGGCCCCGGCCGGTCCCCCTCGCCCTCTACGCTCTCTACGCAGATCCTAACCACACCAGCCGGCCCGAGCTCCACGTTTCGGTGGTTTGGGGGGTCGCCCCTGCAGTGCCCGGGGGCTACTCAGGGCAGTGCCGGGGCCTGCGGGGCGGGGCCCTCGCAGGTGGCGACCCCCGGGCCGAAAGCAGCCGAGTTTTAAGCAGTGGGACGCAACAGGCCTTGCTGGGAAACGCCTTCCGGCCCCATTCCCGGAGCGACGGGGCCCCCAGGGCGCGGGAGGGACCCCCCAGGCCGCCCGCGCGTCGCAGCCTCGGGGGGGCGCCCCCAGCCGGCAGCCAGAGGCCGAGAGAGCCCGGAGCCCCTGTCCACCCAGGTCACGGTCCAGTACCTTACACTCGGACACGCTCATAAAGAGCCATCCATCCCTGGGACGACGGGCCCACCTGTGCTGTCCCCCTACAATTCCGTCGTGTAACTGGGGGGCCATCTGTGCTTCCGGCGACGCCCCGAGCCCCCAGGCGTGCTGCCCCCTGGGCTGCTTGGGGGGTCTTTCCCGCACCTCCTTCTCGGGACCGCCCCAGCCCCCGCGCTCAGCCCACCTAACCCGACTGGCGGGGCTCCGGGGCGCGGGGGCGGCGCCCACCTTTACCTGGGCCCAGGCCCCGGGCAGGGCGCACGGCTCCGCCTCCGCGTCGGGGGCCCCGCGCAGCGCCGAGCGCAGGCGCTCCAGGTGCTCGCGCAGGGTGACCCGCTGGTGGAAGGAGAAGGCGGGGTGCAGCGAGGCCATGGTGAAGAGCAGCAGCAGCTCCTCCCGCGCCCGCGGCCCAGGCCGCCGTCGCCGTCCGCGTCCTCGGGCCGGGCCCCGCGCAGGCTCTGCAGCACCGCGTCCACGCGGGGCAGGAGGCGGTGCAGGCGGCCGGCGGCCTCGCGGTTCTCCGGAGCCCAGCAGCGCCAGGTAGACGATGAGGCGCGAGCGCACGGCGGGCTCGCGGAAGTCGGCCAGCGGGCCCGGGTCCGAGAGGCCGTTGGCCTTGGCCTCCGAGTCGCGCAGGCAGTGGTAGTCCTTGCGCGCCAGGTCCTCCAGGCACGAGCCCAGGAAGCGCAGCTCCAGCGGGTTGCACAGGTCCAGCAGCCCGCACAGGAACTCCAGGCGCTGCGCCGAGCCCAGCACCAGCCCGAACCACTCGTACACGCGCTCCTGCTCCCGCAGCGCCGCGCCGCCGCCGCGCGCCCCGCCGCGCCCGCCGCCAGCAACAGGCGGCCCGAGCCCAGGCGCGGGGCCGCGGGGGGCGGCGGGACGGCGGGGGCCCCGCAGCGGGCCCGCGGGGGGCGGCGCGGCGCGACCGTCGCGGCGGCGGCGCGGAGGCGCCCTGGTGCCCGGCCGCGCGTCCGCCTCGGGCTCGTCCGCCTCGGGCGGCGGCTCCGCGGGCTGCGTCGGCTTCGGCGGCAGCTTCATCCTCAGCATCCTCGGCTGGCGCGGCGCGGGCATGCGAGCGGGGCCGTCAGGAGCGCGGCCCGTCCATGCCGCCGCCGGGGGCCGGGGCCGGGGCCGGGGGCGGGTCTGGGCCGCCGAGGGGGCGGCCGGGGGTCGCCCGCGACGTCTTCTCGGGCCCGAGGCGGGGCGTGCCCGCGGCGACTCCTCCCTCTGGGCTCCGCGCCGGCCCGGGGCCAGTGGGGAGCGGGCGGGCGGGCAGCGGGTCCTCCTTCCGCCTCCCTGGCCCCGCGTCGTCCGCGCTCGGCTGGGCGGCGGCGGCGCCCGAGCGGGTCCCTCTCGAGCCGGTGCGGACCCAGCCGCGGGGCGCAGACGAGGAGCGGCCGGGCGGAGACGCTGGCGGGCTCCGCGCAGGCCCCTCAGCCAATCAGCGGCCAGAGCCGCCCTTGCGTGTTGGCCCCGCCCCGGGGCCGCCCCCTCGGCGGAGCCCCGCCCCGCCGCTCCCCCGCCGGCGGCTCCCGCGCGGTCCTAAGGTCAGGTGCGGGCGGCCGCCGCGGAGCCGCGGGTCGGGCCCGGGGACGGCTGCGGAGTGGGACCCGCGTGGGAGACGGCGAAGCGCCGGGCGGGCGTCCCCTCCGCAGGCTCCGGCCCTCGAACGCTCCCGGGCTGGGAGCGGCGCCCGCGGCCGTGCGGGCGCCCCGGTGCCGGCTCGGCGCATCCGCCGCCGCGGCCCGGCCGGGTGGGAAAGCGGGGCCGGGCTGCGCGGGCCGGGTGCGGGGGGGGGACCCCGCGGGGCCTCGTCCAACGGTCGTGTCGGGCACGTAACGCTCGGTGGAACCGAGTTCCACGACCGTTGAGCACCCGGGCCCCGCGCCCGTCCTTGGGGTCGCCCCGCACTTTTTGCCCCTTGGGTGCACCTAACGGTGGGGGTCCCGCGCCAGGACGAATTCCTGCAGGGCCTTAAACTACCACCTTGGCTGGGGGTTTGGACTTGACAAATGTTCTGCCACCCGTGGGGTCCCTTGAAGGGTTAACTTTTTTTTAAATGGTTTTAAAAACACTTTGGCGTTTAAAACCCAGACCTACTAGAGCTACACAGGGAGGTGTTTGGCTGCAAAGAATTTTGCACAACAATCTGGAAATGTTAGGCCACGTTGGGAAGTGTACGGAATCACTTGATCCCTTGATAAAGCTTTGTACATAAAACTCATTTATTCTTTTTTTTTTTTTGCTTTTGGGTCACACCCGGCGATGCTCAGGGGTTTCTCCTGGCTCTGCACTCAGGAATTACTCCTGGCAGTGCTGAGGGACCATATGGGATGCCGGGGATCGAACCCGGGCCGGCACAGGCCGGCCGCGCAAGGCAAACGCCTCTACCTGCTGGGCTATCGCCCGCCCCAACTCATTTATTCTTAAGGAGCGGAGCTTGACTCAATTTCCGCGAGTGACCTGGGGAAACAATTATATTCCCAACCCATTTGATTTGGCCAACTGCATGAAAGCCATTACTTTGTGTGATTTTTCTGTTTTCTCGCATTCTTTGGGTGTAGCGTGGAAATCACTAGTATCGGAGGGAGAAAACCGGGTAGGACTTATTCAGCCCCTGCCTTTGCTGGTGACCGCAGCCGGCCAGGCCCGGATTCTTCATCATCTCCTAGCTCCCTTCTCCATATTTCTAAACGGTGCAATATTTCAAAAGCCAACATTCCCGCCATCTTGCTCGGTGCTCCCAAGCCAGCTGTGTAACCGGGCATCTCATGTCGGAGCTAAAACTTGCAAATGATTTTTCACATGTGATCGGGGCAAAAGTTTACTTTCCTCAGCCACGCAAGAACTCTCAGGGTACCTGAGCCATAAGTCGCACACCAGAATCCAGATCTGTACTCAGCGGGGGTGACTTTGGTTAGTATCACTGACCAGTATTAGAAAATGCACCATGATGGGGTGGTTCTGGGCATCCTCCGTCAGCAGCCAACTGGTGGCAGTGCTTGAGGGCCCTATGGTCCGGCAGTTACCGAGATTAGGCCGCAGTGGTGACCTTCCCTGTCACAAGTCAGAGAGGGAACATAGGACCAGTGACTTACAGGGCAGCGCTTCGCAGGAAGCTGCTGGCTTAGAAACCCCAGGCGAAAGTGTGGGTGCGAAATGGTGTGTGTGAGCGGTGCTTGGGGCTTACCATACCTCGGTGCTGAGGGGTCACTCCTGGCAGTGCTCTGGGGAGGCAATAGGGCTGGCAGGGGATCAAATCTGGGTCAGCCTAAGGCAGGCACCTCCCCACTGTACTATCCAGCCCCTCTCCCTTGAGATTGAAAGCATCCTAAATGTACTGTTTCATTGCCACGTCCACACAAGACGGTGTTATTGGCGTTACTGTCCAAATATTTATATGTTACCGAAAGACTGGTTTGAAGTCAAGGCTATTCTTTGAAGCAGTAAGCAAACAGCAATTAAGGATTAAGGAGACTTTGCAATACTCCTATTTTTGCAATTACGTTGTAAGAAACTTCACCAAAACCACAGTTAATTAGGTGGCTCCAAATCATAAAATCAGTTTGGTGAAAGTGAGGCTCGATAACACCACTCGCACCCTGACGAGGTGCTGATGCAGCCAGCCTGGCCCCTCCCAGCCCTCTGCCCTTGGTCTCCATGGCAGTGCTTCTTCTCCACAGCTCCCGCCCTGATCCCCATTCCCCTCTAAGTGTCTTAACACCCACAGCCGTGTTGGCTCATGTTATATATTCGCATCTGGTAAACCGTCGGTGCTCGTACTCCTGAAGAGCTCTTCTAGGGCAAAAGGAACTCACACCCCTGCATCAATCTTGATCCAGTCTAGCGAGGGGAGAAAACAGCCGCGTCCCACAGGGCCAGGCCACTGCTAAGAGATTGCGTCTTCCTCAGTTTGCTTAGAATAGGTGCCCCTTGCTGATCAGTCACCGAGGCTGGAAACGGCGCGGCGTGAGCGGTGCTGACTGGTTCAGAAAGCTGTTTCAGGACCAAGTGAATTTCCATGCAGAACTTGCATGCCCGAGAAGCAACTGAGATGGTCCAATTCCTCCGCAGACTCTTAAGCTCCACCACTCAAGGTGTTGTGGGAATTTTTGTTCACGCACTCTGCCTCGGTTAGAGCAGGGCTTTTTACAACCCAGCCGAGCATCTCCAGAAACCTTGGATTCTTTACGAGGCTGATTTGAATTGATTTCTTTTGGTCGCCGCATGTTCATAAACCTTTTACCAGGGTCCAGCATTTTAACAGCCCCTACTTTCATTAAGGGACTCCATTTGGGATCACAACCCGCAGTTAAATCTAGAAGTTATATGATGCTTGTAGGAGCTATTTAATATTAATTTTTTAAATTACAAAGATCCTACGAACATCATTGATACACAACTTAAGGGGTCCACATTAAAAGCATTTTTTATAAGTTTGAGATAGAAATGACTAGTGACACAGTTCCCGTCACTGTCCCTCCGGGACTCGCGCAGCTCTGCCCTACAGGAGACCGTCACTTTTTTTCCAAGGCTGGGTTTGGGTTCAAGCATCTGTCAGTGTCCATCTGTCAGAAACGTTCTGAGGGAGGGGAGGCCAAAATTTCTCCCATGTGCGCTGAAACTTTGGGAGAAACCCTGGTGTCACCCATCTTTGAATCCTGTCCAGAAAGATGATTCTAAAGTAGTCAGGGGTGGAAAATTCTGAGGCCTGTGTTAGAACTGAAGAAACTACTGCAAGCCTCCGCTGTGCTTTGCGTCTGCAGTGACCGTGTGTTCCTCTAGTGCTCGTGAGAACATTATGAGGTGACTGGAGGTCTGCCCCCATTCCGTTCAGGATGACGTATTGAAATTTCAGACAACTGAGGGAAAAAAGGAATAACACGAGGCACCTGCTGAGAGGACATAAACCAAGCTCTCTGGTTCTCAAGGGGCCTCTGGAAATGGTAGACTTTTGGCCAAAAGGTTCAGAAAGCTAAGTGCGGGGCTCCCCCAAAGATAACCTGGTTTCTCAGGAAAGGAAGAACTGATGTGCCAGGAGGCTGACTTGCTAGACAGAATAACCACCATGCCTGAGGCCTTGCTCGGGTGGAATACACGGATGTGTTTTAGTTGGTCTGTTTGAGTATATGGTTATGGCAAATAATTGGTCACCTGTGGGTTGCCAGGCAAACTTCAGTTTACCCTGTCTCTCTGCCTGCCTTTATAAACTAATCCTGGAGTCCCCCACCCCAGCCAAGTGTCCAACCTCTGAGACACCCTGCTGACTTGCAGATAGCATTGCAGCTCCAATCCGCTCGTTTCAGTCTGAAGACTTCATGTTTCCTGCTAACTGCTTCCAGAAGGCGTATGTCAGAAAGGCATGCAGAACAATGCAATAAAAGATAGCCACATAAAAAGGGCCAAAAGTGGCAGAATTTTAGTATTAAAAATAGTAAGGTGGTACCAGTGAACAAAAATCCCAAATTCATAGGCTTTAACAAAGGGGGAAATTCAGGGAGGTGGTTCTTTTTCACAGAACAATGACAGCTGAAATGTTTAGAAGGAAAAATAGCATTTTGCAAGCGCCAAATGCTATAGGCATTTTAACACCAAGTGCAAAGTTGGTGGAAAGCAAAATACATGTTCTCACAACAATATCAGAGCCAGGGAGCTAACTTACAAGGTTAGAGCACCTTGTCGTAAAGGAAGTCTGGGTTTGATCTCCAGTTCAGCATGACCCCAAGTGCTGCCTGGAGTGGCCCCCCAAATGATGTGCTGAAATAAACACTGCTGGTGCAGTTCAAAAAAAAAATAATCAATGACCCCCTCGTCTCGCTGAAAGGGAAAAGGTGCTTTCACAAGGCTGAATCTCGACATCACCAGAGCCACGTGGTCACAACTGGCACCATCAGTGGAACAATAATGTTCCATTAAAAACACTGGAACGTCTCTATTTTTTTCCTACATGTCATGAATGTGGCAATATCCCTCCCGAAATGTATCCACGGAATCTACTCATTAAGTCGAAGCCGTCTAGATTGGGGGCATTAGCACAAGTCTTCAAGGCATCAATAAGAGCAAATGGGCAGAATCTAGATCAGAGAAAATGAAGGTGTGACAAACAAATGCCATTTATAATTATTATTAGAGTTTGGAATTTTGGTTGTTTGGGGCCCCCACCCGTGGTGCTTAGGGCTTACCACTGGCTCTGCTCCGGACCATGTCTGGTGTCAGGATTCAGGCTAGAGTTGATCACGCACGAGGCGGCAGCTTAGCTACTGTACTATCTTTCTCACCCTGACCTTTGGGTTTTTTTGAGTCTAAAAGAGGGCTGGGGATGTGGCCCTGGAGACAGCATATGAGTGAGGTCGTGAGATTGACAGCTGCCGACATAGGAAAAGGAGAATCACAAAAGCTTCTAGAGGATGGTGGAGTTAAGCGGGCAAAACTGACGTGCACTGATTAGTTCTGTATCAAAACTTCTTGGGTGATAAAATGCTGTTGTGCTCATAGAGAACAACAGTCATGCTTTCAGTTGGCAGGTGCTAAAGAATTGGAGGTCAAAGTGACAGCCACACTGATTTTTTTTTGCTTTGGGACCACACTTCGTAGTGCCTCTGGGTTTACTCCTGAGCTCAGTGGACCCTATGTAGTGCCAGGGACCAAACCTGGGTCAGCCGCATGCACGGCAAATGCCTTATCCCCTTTCTAATTCTCAGGCCCCCATAACTGATGATGATGAGGAGGAGGATGTTGATGATGGTGATGATAATGATTTGCCTTTTGGGGTCACACCCAGCGATCCTCAGGGGTTTCTCCTTTCTCCTGGCTCTGCACTCAGGAATTACTCCTGGCAATGCTCAGGAGACCAGATGGGATGCCAAGGATTGAACCCTGGTCGACCGTGGGCAAGGCAAACACCCTACCCTGTCCTGCTGCTCCAGCCTCTGATTTTAACTTTTTAATCATATAGGGAATAATAGAGCCACTGCTTGGCAAAGTGTTTACAATAGGCAGATCTAGGGCATGGGCAAATGCAGTACGATTTTGCCTTTGTAAGCTGCAAGCTTGTTTATCCAAATAAAGTGGAAACAAGGAGATCACGAGTATGTATCCACAGGTGACTAAAAGTTGTTAAATTTATGAATGAAAATGAATACACTTAAAGAGATTAATAAGTGATTTTGCTACTAAGATAAAACATTAAAGTCCCCTTAAAATTCTATTAAAATTGGAGCCAAAGAGATAGTAATGATACAAGATGAACTGGGTTCAACCCTCATAACCACAGACGGTCCCCAAGCCCTGAGCACCGCTGGGCATGGCTCAAAGCCCCACCCTATCCCCAAACACCCTCAACTTGAACCACATTTTAAATTGAGTAAGATTTGTCAGTGCAATAATGGAAGCATTTCATGGAGAACTGGTTTCCTGACTTTGTTACCTCAATATCGTGACCTTGAGAAGAGAAGCTGACCATTCTGAACGTGTAAACTGCCCTCCGGAGTCAGGGCCTCAGGAGTCGGCCTGCCCATGCGAAAGAAACTGGGGCCCTGCCAAATGCAAGGTCACAGCACACAGACTTGCTGCAGAAGGGTGTCACAGCCACTCTGGGACCCAACTTCATGAAATTGTCCTGAAATTCTAGGAGTGCTCTGGGGAATATGTGTGGGGGGGCTTGATTAATTGGACAGCTCTCAGTCTTTTCAGAGATAGCTGGAAATGGTCACTCTGAACAAGAACCGAGTGCTGAAAGTAGGAAAAGGGACAAACCTGATTACAGTGCCCAAAAAGGGGAGACAGAGAGAGAGAGAGAGAGAGAGAGAGAGAGAGAGAGAGAGAGAGAGAGAGAGAGAGAGAGAGAGAGAGAGAGAGAGAGAGAAGATGGGGACATTGGTGGTGGAACTGTACACTGGGTGAAGTGAACCGGTTATGGAATATTCTATGACCGAAACCTGATCTTGGACAACTTTGTAACTATCTCATGGTGATGAAATAAAAAAAAATTCTTTTAAATAAAATAAATAAAATAAAACCAACCCTCCATCTCTTACCAGGGCCAAGAGGACAGCCTGTACTGTGAGTCAGGGAAGGGAAGAGTCTGCCGTCTGTCCCATCGACTTGACTTTCCAGTCACTAGAAAGAGACGTGCCGGGCGGGCGAGCTGGACAGGCTGCAAGGCGCCTGCTTTGCGTGTAGGAGGCTGGTTGCAGCCCCTGGCACACAGTGTCCCTTGAGCACCCCTGCCTGTGGCCTCCAGACCCCTCCCCAAAAAGAAATAAAAAGTAATGCTTTTGTCCTGGAGATGACGTAGATGTTTGGGTTTGACCCTCGTCTCATGAAGAATCTCTGAGACCACGTGTTTTCACCCTGCCGCTGTGCTTCAGAACCTACAAAACCGAGGGGCTTCCCCTGACTGACTTGATGGTGGGCAGAGACGGAGATGCAGAAGCCACTCACAGGTGTGCCCACTGAACAAAGCCCTGCGCTGCGCCCAGCAGTCCGCCTTAAGCAGCCTGCCCTTCCTGTTCTTTTAACTCAGATCATTTAAATGCATGCATTGTGCAAACACAGATCATCATTCAGATTCAAGCACTTCAAGAATCCTATTCTTACTGAGGGTAGAGGCTTAAGGAATTTTTTTTTTTTTTTTTTTTTGCTTTTTGGGTCACACCCAGCAATACTCAGGGGTTTCTCCTGGCTCTGCACCTCAGGAATTACTCCTGGAGGTGCTCGGGGACCATATGGGATGCCGAGGATCGAACCTGGGCTGGCATGGGCCGCGCATGCAAGGCAAGCGCCCTACCCGCTGGGCTATCGCTCCGGCCCCAAGGCTTAAGGAATTTTAATAGTACCTGGTTGGCATATGCGTAGGGGAATACCCTACTACTGTACTCTCTCCAACCCCTGTTTAATTAATGTTTAAAAGCTAATATTTTAAGTGCTGCTTCCTTTTTTTTCTTTTTGGGTCACACGGCGATGCTCAGGGGTTACTCCTGGCTCTGCATTCAGTAATTACTCCTGGCGGTGCTCAGGGGACCATATGGGATGCCGGGATCGAACCTGGCCAGCACAGGCCCTGCCGTGCAAGACAAACGCCCTACCCAGCTGGGCTATCGCCCGCCCTGTTGCTTCCTATTTTTAAAGGGAAAATTTACAAACTAAAACTCAGCTCCCAGTAACAACTAATGCTCTTAAGATTTAATATTTTGGGGCTCGAGCGAGAATATAGCAAGCACAGTGATTTGCCTTTCATACAGCCTGCCTCGGTTTGATCCCTGGCTCTAAATATGGTCCCTGAGCCCTGCCAAGAGTAAGCCCTGAGTACCATTGGGTGTGATCCCAGAATAAAACAAAGGTTTAATATTCTAGAAATTTACTTTTAAAGCAAAACATGTTAAACATATGCAAAAAAGCAAATATGGTGGGTTTTTAAAAGCCCATTTTAAAATGATCCTATTAGAAGCCATTCCAATTTGCTTATGATGTTGAAAAATATTTGCATGCTTTTTCTCTTTTCAGCTAATCCTCATGGAGCTGTATAGATACAAGTTAAGCAACTCCAGCTTATCTACTTATCTATCAGGACTCGGTTTCCTAATCTCCCAGAAATAGTTTTTACATGTGTATCCTACTATTGAACTGCAGGTCAATATTTATTTTTCTTGCATGAAATATCTGTAGTTAATATGTTCCATCTGGGAGCTAGAGAGAGTATAGTGGGTAGGGCTTGCCTTGCATTCCAGCTGACCTGGATTCTATCCCTGGCATCACATATGGCACTCTGAGCTCATCAGGAGTGATCCCTGAGCACAGCGCCGGAGGGTATGCCTTTGAGCACAGCCAGGTGTGACCCCCCCAATAAAAAATAATTAAAATAGTTTGTCATTAGACTGCAAGTCAAGATGACTTTTTCTTGCATGAAATGTCTGCGTAACGTTCCTTCTAGGGATAAGAGAAATATTACAACAGCTAAAGCGCTTACACACAGCCACTGGGTTCAATTCCTTCTTCCACATACGGTCCCAACCCTGCCAGTAGTGATCTGAGCATTGCTGGGAGTGGCCAAAAGCAAGAGAACAAAACAACAGTTTAAATTATCCCTAATCCGTTCCAGTTCCAACAAATCACTGCCATAAAATTAATTTCCCATATTAATTTAACTTCCCATAACTTCCAGAGGAAACCCCACACCATGAGGGCAGCCATTTTCAACATCTGGACTCCACAGCTCCGTCAGAGCTCCACCCAAAAGAAAAGCCGGTGTTTCCCGTTGCACATGGCCATGAAGTGGTTCATCAGTAAAAGTATCCCACCACACACAGAGCCTGGCAAGCTACCGTGTCATATTTGATACGCCCAAAACAGTAACAATTATAGACCTCATACCCATGACCTGAACAAATGGTTTGAGGCTCTTTGTGTTCCTGGAGCAGCAGATGCCCTTGGGCTACACTAGTG
>JAJIBD010033093.1:0-27717 GCA_021461705.1 Cryptotis parvus | reverse complement strand
CCAGATAGCAAATCTGAAACTCAAAAGGTCAATGAACTTGACTCGACCCTAGAGCAACAGAACACCTAGAAACTATTGTATCACCTCTCACTCTCGGGTATTTGAACTCAGAGGACATTCATCGGTGAATAACAATTTTTACTTGCAAAATTGAGCATCTTTTTTTTAGTTTTTTTGCTTTTGGGTCACACCCGCAATGCTCAGGGGTTACTCCTATTCTGCACTCAGGTAGTACATTCTGGCGGTGCTCAGGGGACCATATGGGATGCCGGGATCGAACTCCGACCGACACAGGCCGGCCGCGATGCAAGACAACGCCTACCCGCTGGGCTATCGCCCGGCCCAATTGAGCTAATTTTAAATTCTTCAATTATACTAATATCTAACACTCAACTAATCATAATTTATCAACTGTTTCAAACACATACTAAATTTTACCTGTGCACCTGGTGGGTGGCTCAGGTTTATTCCCTGGCTGTACACTCAGGGATCACCCTAGAGCGACTCAGGGGATGGCAGAATGTCAGGCCAGAAACGCAACAGGGTCAGCCCTGCGTGTGAGGCAAGTGCCTACCAACTGTACCTACCATTCAGCCTCCTCAAAAGAATTACTATTAAGGGGCATAACACTTAAGCGGTTCTTACTTCCTTCACATGTCTGCTGAATGGCTGTGTCGGTACTGTTTCCCGTGAAGGCGGGCAAGACAGGCGGCGCCCAGCAGAGAGCTTCGAGCCTACTACAGGAGGCAGAGCAAAGTGAACTAACAGATGGGGATTCCCAGGGCGTAGAGCCCCAAGAAAAGGAGCACGCCAGCGGAGCAGGAGGGAGTAGCGCACTGCAGGCCCAGTAAAGTTTGAGTAAGAAAGGAGCAGTGAGCATGCCTGGGAGTTGCTCACTTACTCTGCGGCGTGGAAGATCGGCCCGGAGCCAGGACAGCAAAGGCTTCTGGACGGAACCAGTGCTGAGGCCGACACAGAAGAGCACGAGCAGCACTGAAGGCAAGGCATCTATACTGCTGGGGTTTAAGTCCTAAGAGAACCTCGAAGGTAAGGACTTACGCTGATGCAAATGGAGGGCGGACAGCCCACAGAGGAAAAGTGCCAATAGTGAAACTGATCCAACAAATGTCTTGAGCAAGTCAAATAAGCGAGGCATGACAGGACGGAATACCATAACCAGTGGGAAGTGAAATCAAATATTATAACTGTCAATCATCTGGAAGGATCTGACTGCATTTCCCTAGATGGATGAGAAAGCATGGGTTGAGAAGCAGAAAGGACAGCTGACCTGTGACCGCCACCCTGTGGGGAAGAAGGGAAGGAGGGCGAGTCACGTGGCTACAGGTGTAAGCTGGTGGATGTCAGGATTGCCCAGGGTAGGGGGGAGAATGAGAAGATATGGACAGAGTCCAGAGGACACCAACAGCATGGGGTGGAGAGGAGTGAGGACCGTGACAGCTGTTCTGCAGAGAAGCATCAGAGGCAAGGCAGTGAAAGCCAGGGAATAAAACCAACGGAGAAAGGAGGAGAAAAATACCAGGTAAAACGATGCCAAAGACGCTGACAAAGCCTGTGATCTTGATTTGAAAAATACGGTAGAGCGCCTTGTTTCAGTAGCGTAGGTACTGGAAATACTGGTGGAAATGTTTACTTGTACTTTTAAGATAAAAGTGTTTACACCTTAAGTCTAAGGTCCTTATTTCTTTGAATTTTCTGTTTGGTCCCCATCTGGCGTGCTCAGGATCACTCCGGCAGGGATGGAGCACCGGGGAGTGCCCGACTGAGCCTGGGCCAGCGAGTGAAGGCAAACACACTACACTGTCTCCGTCCCTTTACTGCTTGTTAACAAAACCAGCAGAGTAATTCTTACGTGATATCATTCCCCCAAACTTGGCAAACCATGATGATATGCTGCAATCGTACATTAAATTAAAATACGCATCTAGAATTTTTTAAATTAGCAAACCTGCAAGTTTTACCAAAGGTCATCGTTTATTCTTTCAAAAAAGATTATTTAACAAAGTATATGATGCATTTTTTTTTGTGGATGAGAGTAGCTTACTTTGAAGGCGCATTCTTAATATTTGTCAGCCCTTTTTCTCTGACTCCCTTTCAACATTATCTTCTCAATGTGTACAGCTGAAAGACAGAAAACATGCTGACTTCTTCTACAGGACTAGAGACATATTTCAGTTACCGATTTGACATGTGCTTAACGACTAAGCTATTTATCTACACCATTATTTATCGTCTTAAATCATGAAGTAAAGCACAAACCCAGAAGCATAGCTAATGTGCCAACCATCCATTAACTCTGTTCTATCCACTCAGAGCTGACAGCCTGAGCCATTACAAGCACTTTACAGAGAATCAAAGACAAAGAGCTAATAGAACATGCAAGTCACGAAGATAATTTTGCTAGATGACAATCTTGAAAATTATTTGTTACTCAGATTACCATCAAATACGCTACTTAGGTTCGCTCCATTATTTAATAGTAGCTATCCACTGAAAAATCTGCCCCTCAGAAATGAAACGGATGGCTTTCCAACTGGGAATTTAAAACCTGATTGTCATATATGACTCTAATACCTAACAAAAGCAACTACAAACTTTAAGAACTATGAAATTTCAGCGGCAACTATTTTTACAACTTATACATGTAAAACCATGGTAATGAATTAATTAGTGATTAAGAATGGTTACTCAGTGAATGGATAGAGATAAGATAATCAACTTCTTCATGATGTAAGCAAACATACAAAATTCTGAGCTACTCATTTGCACACCCCTTAAAGACAGCAAATCTCTTTTTACAATGTGAAGGAAGTCTGACTACTAATATATAAGGATGGGAGCCCTGCCAGTGTATGTATGCCAGTGCAAAGTACTTGAAAATAAGGGAGGAAATATCAGAGGCTGGTGGCAATGAAGATGAAAAGGTCCTGTGAGTTAGGTTACCGAACAGATGGGGGTCACTGATTCGGGAACAGGAAAGGGACTAAGAAGGAAGGATTCACTTTTGCTCTAAGAAATAATTTAAAATAATGAATTAGGATACACAGAGTAACAAAAATACACAGAAACAAATCAGATTTTTATAGATCACTGAAGGTGAGCAACGAGCAGCGCCAGCCGTAAGATACAGAGACTCTGCCTCGAGGCCCAGTGTAGGAGACACTACGCTCGGATGTTGTGCCCACTTTGGACGCACACAGTTTTGCTGGCCTGCTTCTGGGCCAACTTCCTCTTAGTTGGTGAGAAACACTGAAGATAGAAGGAAAGAAAATCTCACAAGCCAAGTAAGAGCTGTACTTCCTCACGCTGCTGCATCTGAAAGGCCAATGGCAGGAAAGAGTGGGGTATTCCTCGGTTCTCAAATGTTTTTCCATTATTTGCTGATTTCAGTGTTTGAGTTACATCTGGCTGTGCTCAGGATCACACCCAGGCTGGACATGTGCAAGGCAAGAGCCCTACCTACTGCACTCCCTCTCCGCCCCCTTTTCCATTATTTAAAGGACAATGCTAGAAATTAATAAAAATTCTCTGTTCAGAACCATAAAGCAGCTCTACTTCTGCGAACTGTGGATGAGGGAGGGCAGTCTTCGTTTGATTCCCAACGCTACGGGTCGTGATCTATCAGAACTAGTATGAGGAACCAAAAAAAAAGATGTGGCGAAATGACTGGTAATGCGTCATCCTTCCATGCTCGCGGTTGAACTGTGACAGGCACATGCACTTTCTGAAAGCTTAGGTCTATTGGAAACAATCACTTAAGATTACCGCCATTCTAACGCTTTTCTTCCCTTTGCTGTGCCAGGTCCCACCATCTTGGGCAGATGCTCTATCACTAAGCTACATTCTCAGCCCCTGAAGTAGTTTTATATAAAAGTGATTCCTCACTGAAAAGTCAAGCTTTGCTTGAGATTACTAGCAGGTTCAGGAAGCCTGATGTCACGTGAGATCCAAACGCGTTCGGAGGACAGAGGGAATCCTATGTATGATCCGGTATGTCCTGAGGACAGAGGGAATCCTAATGACAACCTGGTCTAGCAGTAGTGACTGTTATGTGAATGTCAACAACGAACACTCATTTTGCTTCCTCGAGGAAAGCGTGTTCCATACAGGGTGATTCTCTCTACAGCGCCCAGCGAGAGGGTACTCAGTGTCACCTTCAGTCTTCCGCCTCCCCGCTCCACTCCACCTATTCCCTCTGGACACAGGCCATTGGGCTCCCCAGATGCAGAGAAGAAACTACACGTAACTCACTCCCTAGCCCGCGGGGTGTCCACTGCCTCCACAACTATGAGTGCGGAAGCAGGGCCACGGTGAGGAACGGCCTCAGCAGGTTCCTCCAGCAGTCTTTTGGAGCCATTCTACAAAGGTACTTCTTGGGGATCAGGGTTTGGCCTCTGCCCCTCTAGGAGTCCTTGCCACCATCAGACTGCAGGCCAGCCGTCTGCAAGGCAGAACTGAGAGCGCCGCGCGGACAGGCAGTGATGGGACAGACCCAGACCCAGAACGGAAGGAAACCAGCCTGAGCTTACTATAGAACCAAGAGGACAGATTTGGAGGGGCTGGGGGAGGATGCCTCGGTGACACCGCAGTGTTTGAAGGCTGAGCACGTGACGCCGGGATCAAATGAGAAGCACCCACACGCTAAGCATGGTCTCCAATCCTGAGCCACCTCCCAAGCCAAGGACAAAGTGGCCTCCGCGGTTTCCCGGTTGAGAGTCCAAGCTAACCCAGGGGAACAGGAGTCCACTCCTCCACAGCAGCTTCGACCGCCAGAGACAGAACCTACCTTTCCCGCTGAGTCCTGTGAGGTGCCACAGAAAGTCCGCCTATGAGGCATTGGCTTGTTCTATTAAACTGACTCGAATTCTGCATGTAATCACCATGAGCAGAGTCATTCTGCGCGTGGGAAAGAGGGATGTGCATTAATCTACACTGTAGGCTAAGAAAAGCAAATCCCATAAAAACAGACCAGATTTAAAAAAAAAAAGATTCAAGTCTAATACTTTTAATAACAATTTTAGAAGTTAATTTTAGAGAGCAAAATGAAACAAACTTGAGGGAACAATAAGGAAAAGACTAATAGTCACTGCCTTTAACCATAATATTTAAACAATATTTACTGTCCCCATTTCTTGGTACCGGGCAAGTTTTGATGGACGGTAATGTGGAAAATGCAGACTGCTATTCCAAATTGCCCGCGAAGTCAGTCATTAATAAAGAAATCGGAACCACAGGACCTAAATAGATGTCCTCTTTGCACACGCTGGAGCTACGTCCACACGCAGCTTCCCAGTTATAAAGCATCCAGCACTTCTATCAGAAGGTGCTGGCGCCCCTGAACCCTTTTCTCTCCACTTAACTACTGCAGGAGTCCAGAGAATGGACCACCTTCCGAGTGCTCTCCAGGGTGCGAGCACAGTGTCACTGCACACACTGCACTCTGGGGAAGCAAACACAGTACATCGCAACAGTTTCCTGCTACCTCACCTAGCACCATGCCCTTCATTTCATATCTACTGAACTACCCCAATGCCTCAGTAAAGAATCTACCCATAAACGTGCAATAAGTTACACACATTTTTTAAAAACTGTTTAAAGAAACAAAGCAAAGGTCCTCAAATATACCACCTGATGCACATTTGCTTCAAATTTGGTCTAACATTGACTGCTGGTTGCTAGCTGAAGCTAAGATTCTGGGCACGGAGCATCACATTATTCTGGGGGCTCGCCTTGTTCACCCGTGTCTTTCTCTAGAAACCCAAGACTGTCCATCACAAATCCACTGGCACACCTCTGAAGCAACAGTCAACATGGTTAATAAAGAGGCATTCTTCCCAACAAAAGCACATACATCCAAACAGAACACGCTGCTTCTTATTGCAAGGGAATAAAGTCACATTCACCTAAGAGAAATTTCACTTATCAAAAATAAAACTACTGTGGCACCTCAAAAAAACCAAAATAAATGTTTACTTCATCCTAAGTACAACACTGCTGGAAGTTTAGCTTTAATAGGTAAAAAACTGTTTCCATTCATTATTCCAAACTGCACATGTGTGATATAAAATTAGTATATTCAGGGTTTAACAATTATGGACCTCATGCCCATGACTCCGAAGAAATTTGAGGCTCTTCCTGTCCCTGGAGCAAACAGATGCCCTTGGGCTACACTTGCGCCAGAGTTGGTGCATCGCCTGGAGACGCGTTACTGGTGCCCGCTCGATGAACAAGGGGAAGACAGTGATACAGTGGGATATCCAGGCTCGCAGGTATGGCTCCAGGTGGTAGAGCGCACGGAAAGCACTGCCTCGCCCTCAGCTCCTGAGGCTGAGCCTCTCGGTCCCGGCACTGCCAGGAGCCAGCGGCAGCGCCGTAGGTCCCTAAGCCCCCGCCCACACCGCAGGAGTGACTCTGACTCCAGCACCACCACGGGTTCCTATTTTTAAAATCTTCACACACGTATGAAAAAATCATAAAATGTTTTATACACCACGTAAAAACCTGTAACTTTACTTGGGGAAACGCGCAAAAAGTACTGTGTGAGACCCTGGCCACACCTACTGGGATGTCATGCTTGCCAAAGAAATGCTCTAAGCAGAGAAGATGTGCTGTGTTGGACGTGTTTGGCACGGCAATGAAACGGCAAGCAGTCCCGCTGCAAGGCAGCAGGGCAGTTCCTCAAACCCAAAACGGAATGAGAAGCCCACATGCAACGGGAAGGACTGAGAAAACACTATTTGTTCACAAATGTCATACTAGCAGTACTTATGAGAGCCAAAAGGACAAACGAAAAGACGTCCGGCAATAAACAACCAAAACACAATCGGGTCTGATACCACGTAAAATAACCGTGCCACCCCCAGCCATAACAGGCACAGCTAATCTTAGGTCCAGCTCCCAGCACACACACACATCTCTCAAGCCCCACTAGGAATGGTCCCTGAGCAGTTTCTCAGGTGAAAATGCTTTGTCTGGGGGCCACACTAGGTGGTGCTGGGTGGGCTGTGTATAGTCCACACAGCTGGCCAATGAGCGATTGAATTCTGAGTAGAGCTGGAGAGATGGTACAAGAGGCACGTTAGGCATGACCAGGTGTGGCCCAAGAACAACAGCAGGTCACATCTGGTACAAGCCAGTAACCAGGATGAGTTTTGAGAATATTGTGCTCAGTACAGTCAGGGCTATATACATATACCACCCAACCACTCACAAGAGGCGCCTGCCAGGGGTCATAGACAGCAGAAGATGGGCCCCAGGGCTGGGGTAGAGGGGAAGGGTACTTCTTAAAGTGTCAGGCCCAGTTTAGAATTAAAGAAAAAAGTTCTGGGATTCATGACGGTGATTACATAAAAAGGCGCATGCGCTTAATACGACACTACACTATACACCCAAAAAGGTTAAAAGGTGAGTCTCATGACATGGGTAAGTCCTGACAATAAAATGCGCTAATTTTATCATGCCGCTTCCCCAAGAAATATAAGACTGAGAAAATAATTCTTGCTTCACAATAAAACCGCAATTAAACATCTGAAGTTGCTTGAATAATACAACTTAAAACCAAGACATACACTCTTCTCTAATAACCTATGGAGGGTCGCAGAGAGGGCCGCAAAGCACGTAAGGCGCTTTTGCTTTTCCTCCGGCTCAATCCCCAGCACCGCATCTGGGCCTCGTGGGCACGGGCCAGGAGTGACCCTGAACAGTCAAGAGTAAAACCCTGAGCTGCCTGTGTGGCCGAGCCCCACCTCTAACACCACACACCAAGATTTAATTTCATCAACCCACAAAATATATCTGCTAGTCTCCACTGTAGAACTACTATATCTGCTGGTTCCACTGACTTAACGCCTCTCAGTCAGACACGTTTAGATTCCTTTGCAGCGGGAGGAATCAAACCAGGCCATGGTCAAAGCATCCACACGCACTCTAACGTGCCTCTGCACCATCTCTCCAGCCCCTACAGAATTCAATTCACGCGGCCAGCTGTGTGTACTACACAACATCACCCTAGCACCACCTAGTGTGGCCTCTAAACGAACATTCATCACACTACAGCCCAGGAGCTTAAAGTGATCGTGAACTGAACTGCACTGGCCTGCCGCGCCTTTCCTTTCCACCCTTCACTTCTGCCTTCCTTCACCTCTGGCGGAGAGGGTGCCACATGCTCCGAGCACTACTTCCGGCTTTGTAATTCTCTACTGGAATGACATCTGCTCTCAGGTCCGCTCAAGCCCCATGAAAGTAGACTGCAGGCCAGACGGCACCTTGCAGACTAATACTTGGTACCAGCCCCAGGTGTGGAGAGCAGACGGGCGCCCTCCTGACTCCGTATACTGGGCTGGGCTTGTTTTTTATCTGAGCACTACTCCTGGCTCTGCACTCAAGGGATCAACCTGGCAGGCTTTGGGGGTCATATGGGGATATGGGGCTGTAACCCCGTCAGCCTGCGGCACGGCGTTCACCCACTGTACTGTGGCCCTGGCCTCAAACAGATTTCCCAATGCTCAGGCTACAGAATTAAGGGCAGGCGCTGCGCCAAGGCAGCGTTAACTCCTAAGCACGCCTGTCTGTAACTGTGTCCGAAGCTCAATGAGCCACTGGCCAGCTGAAATCCTGCAATGTAGGACCCAGACAATCGCCATTTATTCTAAGGATGCTCTGCCAAAAGTTCGGCACATGAGCGCCAAAGCACTGACTGGAGGACGGAGACAGGCTGGCCGTGCTCACGCGTGGCTGCTCCGTGGAGCCAGTAAGAAAAGTCTCCTCACACATCCAAACGAGCAAGAACAACCAGTGCTGGCGTGGACGCGCCAAAGGGGCTCACGGACTGCTGGGGAGTGCCGATTGGTCCAGCCCTTTTGGAAAACAGTATTAACATTCTTTCCAAAACTTGATGTCGAGCCCCGATTGACCCAACAATACCACTCTGAGGAATATACTGTGTAGCCCAAAACACACAGCAGAAAAACACCATCTGCATCCTGTATGTTCACAGCAGCACTATTCACAATAGCTAGAAAATGGAAACCACCAGAGTGCCCGAGAACAGACGCATCGACAAGAAACTATGGTACATCTGCACAGTGGAATATCATGCAGCAGTTAGGAAAATGCACTTATAAAATTAGTTTGAATGGATGGAAATGGAGAGTATCATGCTGAGTGAAAATAGAAGGAAAAGGAGAGAGAATGACTACACTCATTTGAGGAATATAAAAAATAGTATGAGACTAATATCCTGGGCGTCAGGGCGAAACATCCTCCAGGAAGACTTTGTCAATGGTTGGAAACTATCACAAATGTGTAGGAGTCTGAGGTTAGGTAAGACAGGAGCAGCCAGTTTGCTAACAATCGTTGGAAATGGTAACACCAGACTAGGATGCAGGCAAAGAGATACACTTGAAATGTATATCCTCCGAATGTACTACAAGCCATGATGTATAAGTAAGGGGGAGAGAGGAGGGCAGAGAGAATTTAAAAAGAATTAAAATTAAAAAGAAAAAAAGCCACCTTGAGCCTTTGCTTTACTTTCCTGTCAAGTTTATTTAGTTCATCTAATAATGTTCCAAATATTTTTTTAATCTTTGACAGACTGGCACATTATAAAATATCAAGACAGTTCCTGGAAAGTCACAAAATTAGAGTTCAATATATATTTACTAAATTTTTAATGCCTTAAAAGATGAAACTTTAAGAGTGTTGGGCCAGTAACACGCAGACTCTATGGAAAATAATTTGGAGTCTCACCCAGGGTGCGCAGGTTACTGCTGACTCTGCTCAGGGATCACCCCCAGGGTGGTGCTGGAGGACCGCCTGGGGCCAGGGATCCAACCAGGTCACTGGACGCAAGTGTCCTACCCACTAATATCACCGTGATCCCCACTCTTTGACTCCTCCCCGCTTTGGGTCACACCTAGCAATGCTCAGGGGTTGCTCCTCGGCTCTGCACTCAGGAATTACTCCTGGTGGTGCCTCAGGGGACCATATGGGGATGCTGGAACCAACTCCAGGTGGGCCGTGGTGGTGCACAGCAACGCTCTCCCACTGTGCTATCGCTTCCCAGCCCTTCTTCTCAAGCTTTTATGGTGATTAAGGAGTCAAAAATACTGTAAGTGTTCTTCCCACTGGAAGATGGGTCCGGGCTAACTTTAGAGACTGCCCTGACTGACAAAGCATTATGAAAGGGATGTTGGGGTTAGTGAGGTCAGGCCCGCAGAAGCCTCATTGTGCCTGGGTCTCTTGAGCCACAAGAGCTCCAGCACTTCTTGGGCCTGGCTTCCACTGCAGTTCTAAACATCAGATGCTGACATTACTAGTCGCATAGCAAGCTGTGATAGGTGGCTAAAAGTCAAGCAAACCTCAGTTTCCAGGTTAATATACCATCACGGCCTTCGACTAGGTGGGAGACGATGAACATCCTGCACGACATAGTCAGAGGAGTCAAAGATGACCTTACGCCTCCAGCCAATTTGGTCAGCCCGAGTGCCCTTCCATTTTAACTCTACTCCAAGAGGAGAATCAGAGGGTAAGATTCTTGTAAGAAGTGAGCCCTGTATCCGCCTGGGACTGCTCCCTGTGGCAACCAAATCACACCTCACAGCGGAGAAACATTCCCGAAGCTGTTACACCTTTGAGGCGTACCCCAGTGACTGACAGCTACTAAGCTACCAGTGCTGGGAAACTACAGGGAATCTTCATTAGAACAGGCACCTCCCCTGGCTAGACTCTTCAGACACCACAGCACTTGGCTTCATGATCTGACCAGCACCACAAGTGAATTACGCAATGCTTGATACCAAAACAATTACAACACAGGGACGCTCACAGTCCTTAGCGCCCGAACTCAGACATTCCAATACCAAGAAACGCAAAGACGGCCCTTTACAGCCCTCCAAAGATCATACAGGTGGCTCATTTCCGCGACCAAAGTTTCTTAACATTCTTACCACAAGCAAGTCACAGAAGCACTTGACTCCTCCTCCTCCGATAAAGAAACCTTAAATTGGAAATCAACGTTACGGTCTCGACTTTGCCCCAACAATCCTACCAAAACATCACCTATAGGTCTGAACCACATGTCCCATGTGCCGTGCACACATTTAGTTCATGTAGGAGTATGCAAATGGTCTGATTTTTGGTAGACACCATGTGGCATTCACCATGGATGATCCACTTTGAATTTATGTTGTGCCCAGTTCTAGACCTAACAAACAAGTTCTGTTCTAAAGAAAATCACTAAGAGTGATCCAAGGAGCCGGCTTTCCATGAAGGCAGGCTGAGGCAGAGATTCTGACTTCCCAAACCTGCCAAAGGCCAGCTCTGGCGAACCATTGCAAGATCATGTATTATGCTCCTCAAGTATCGACAACATACCCGCCACATTCAGTGGTATTTAGGAAGGCTGTTGTTGAAAAGGTAATACTTGTGACATTTATTGCAGTACATATGTATTGGCGTATATTTTAAATACGCTTTTTAAAAGTGTGCATAGCAGATAAAACAAGCCTAAAGGAAGCATCTCTTTGGGTCACAGATCACTAAAATACATAATCTCCCATACTGGATTTGAGTGGTTAAAATAGAGAAAAACTTACTTTGAGTTAGATTAACACTACCTTCTCTACACATCTATAATTAATTTATGTAAGGATGATGGACATCGGGGAAAGGATCGGCTGAACACTGTAATTTGAAATTCAAAATAAATATCTTGGTAACTGTAATTGATAGTGATTCAATAAAAGAGACCCCCATAATGTATTTAAATCTTTATGTACTTTTCTCATCCTAATTGATGAATATAAAGCCATTTTTCCGCCTTAAGTTACATAATTTGTTGGTGCAGAGCAGACTGACAGAATTCACGGATAATTAAGGAGCATTCTTACACCGTTTGGCAGGGAGATTTAATAGCTGGTAGTGCTCAGGCTTTCCTGGGCCCTGTGCTCAGGGTTCCTTCTGGACGCCTGGGAGGGACCGTCCTGGTGCTGGGAAGACTGAGCCTCGGCCAGCAAGGCAAGCCTCCCACTGGCGGAAGTTGTCCTTCCGGCCCTCTTACATCGCCAACAGATGCTACTAAATTGGCAGCAAGTAACTGTAAAGCTTAAGCAATAGTTAGGCTTTTTTATTTTAAAAGTTACAGCGGCAAACAGTGCAAAGTTACATTGTTTAGAAAGGGAAAGAAGCCTGTCTGCACCCGGCTCAGAGCTGGCCACACTTTCACTGGCTTTTCGACTCTGCTCCCTTCTGAGGGCTGGAACCCCATTTCCAGAGGCTCTGCTCACAAAGCCTCCTTCATGCAGCCTGTGTACACAGCCTCAGGAAGGGCCCCATCCGTGTTTACATTACAGGTGGCGGAGCCGCCCGGCTGGCTGCAGTCCAGTTTCCTTCCGGTACGCTGGGGAACATTTGTCCTTTAGCTCTCGAAAGGTCTCCGCTTCTTAGAAGTGTTTCCATGCCCATCCAAGAAATAATTTACAGCATCAACTTCAGGGGTCACACCAGACGGGCTCCCGGGAGACCGTACATGGTGCTAGGATCACACCCTAAGTGGTTACTACGCAAGGTAGAATGAGACATTCGCCTTGAGGGTCACACCAGACGGGGCTCGTGAGACCATACATGATGCTAGGGATCACGACCCTGGGTGGCTGCATAATTAAGGCAAGTGCCTGACCTGCTACGCCATTTTCTCCAGCTCCCTAATACTTGCCGCTTACTCCTCAACCCCTAGCGCCATCACTGCCCACAGTTTGCAGATAGGCCTGTGGCCGGGGAAGACAGGTCAGTAGGCTAGGTGCGGATCTGGGTACCACATGGTCCACGCACTAACTGCCCAGTCTAGCTGGCTGGTACCATTGGGAAAGTACCCCCTCCTCCTCCCTCTCTAATTCGGAGCCCCTTCAAAACCAACGCAAACGCCGGAGGGGCCCCGTGGTCTGATAGGCCTCGGAGGTGACGGCAGAGTTGAGCTACCCTCCCGGAAACTTGGCCGCACTTCTTCAGCAAGGGGCCACTGGCAGTTCTTTGGCCTTAATGCTGCCTCCTGTGAAAAAGGCAGGAAAGTCAAAGATGTAAGCACTGGACTACCTGCAATTGATCTCTTCAGTGGATTCCTGGATTCACCTGTGAGAAAGGTCTCACTTCCCTACGCACCTGGGAGGTTCCCTCTCTCGAGTTCTTCTTTACCTGAGAATGTACGACCGACCGCAAGAAAATGAAAGGAAAATGAACTCAAAAGCTCACCAATAAAGGCACTAATTAACTCTTGATAGTCAGAAAGTTCTTTCCTCCAAAGGCATTTGGCATACGCACCGGTTTGTTATTCCCGCGCCTGCAGCCAACAACCCACAATCTCTTCCGGGAAGCCTCGCAGGGTTAGCTCTACTCCAGGCCCGCTACCGCGGCCCACCAACCAAGGTCTGCCTAGATTCATGTTACTGTTAACTCTCACTGAGGCTCACAAACTCTCCGCCTGGCTCCCTTTATTCTAGCCAACATCGCTTTTCCCTAGAACTGAGCAGAGCTCAGACAGCACCTGTGGCTCCAATGACAATCTAATGGGTGCTTTTTTAATTGTAAACCTTATGAAAATGAGAGCAGTCCTTTGTAAGAGTAGTTTTCAGGAGGCATCTTTCAGTGCCTAGCACAAGGAAATCCCTCTCTCGCCGTGCTTATTGAGGTGACTCTTTATAACACGCATAAGGCGGAGTGAGCTGCTTCATGCGCCAACATTACATGTCGCACGGCCACACGCGGAGCCGCTCAGACATGCGCAAAGTGACCACCACCGTCACCTTCCCACTCACCAGGAGCTTTTATTTTTCAATGTCGGCACTGATTTACAGTTATTCTTAACAGGGTTTCAGACAATGTTTTTCACCTCCGATCTCATCACCACTGATCCGACCTCCACCAGTGTTCTCAAGTTCCTCAGCCCCTACCACCGACCTCACAGATCCGTGTTTAAGATCCCGCTCGTTGGGGGTCCCGCTGTAAGAGCTGGGCTGGTCTCTGGCCCTTTCCTGTTCAGAATGTTGAGTGCCACTTTGGCAGTGCTGGCCAGTGTCCAAGGCAAGCGACCTTTTAGCTGTGCTCCGCCTCCTTAGGGCCCTCCTTTTTAGAGCAGGTAGTGGGCGCTCCATGGCACGCAGCCAACCCGGGTTCACCTCAGCATCCCATATGGTCCCCTGAGCACCGGCCAGAGGCAAATCCTGAGCTAAGAACCAGGAGTAAACTCCCCGAGCGCCGGATGTGACCCAAAGAGAAAACAACAATAATAAAATAAAAATAAAGTTACTATTGTCACTAAATTCTGGCTGCTATGTAACATAAAGCTACCATACAGGAGTATTTACAATTGAAGATGTTTTTTCTGTGTTTCTGAGTGTCCGAGAAGAGATGACTGGATAAACAAACTATGTACATCTACAATGGAATACTATGCAGCTGTCAGAAAACAAAGTCATGAAATTTACTCTTACAAGTGCGTGACACGGAGATTATCCATGCTGAGTGAAAAGCAATCAGGATAAGGTCAGATACAGAATGACTGTATTCATTTGTGGATATAAATATTATACCAGTTTTCTAATTGTTGGAAACAGTAACGCCATACTCAGAACTGAGTACTGAATGTAGGCAAAAGAATTTACATGATATTCAGTAAATGTATGTAGGGCAAGTCACAATGTGGAAAAGGAAGAAAGGGAGACAGAGAGAGAGAGAGAGAGAGAGAGAGAGAGAGAGAGAGAGAGAGAGAGAGAGAGAGAGAGAGAGTGCTTAGAGCCTGAAAACGCATTATAGCAGGCTGGCAAAGACTCAGTGGCTACTTAATGGAGCATGGAAACAAACACCATGGAGGGATGGGTGCTGAAACACTGTATGACTGAAAGCCAATCATGAATATCTTTGTAACTGTATAACCTACAGTCGTATGATAAAATAAAATTTTTAGAAATGTCCCTTGAAGAGACTTTTAGAATATCTTGATTTAATTATCAGCTGAGACTGTGTTTTTCTATATTCTTTATAATTTGGTTGCTTAAAAACAGTAACTAATGTTGAAACTAAATGCTTGAAACATAAAATTTAATAAACATAACAATTCTAATGCTTACTGTTCTTTAGTGCTATTAAGAACCCAAAAAGGAGTGAGGACACTGGTCATCTATTAAAAAAACCATTTTTTATTTTGCTTTTTCAGGTTACACCGCATGGATGCCCAGGTTATTTCTGACTCCTGCACTCAGTAATTACTCCATTGTGTTCATGGGACCATATGGGGATGCCGGGATCGAACTCCAGGTTGGCCACGGGCAAGGCAAATCCTGCTCACTGTGCGATTGCTTTGGCCCAAAAAGATCTTGCTTGAAAAGATAATCTCTGCAAAATTGTTCCATTAACAAAGGCAACACAAAAGCTTCCTCTCTCCCTGACTTTAATAATGAACGGATTATCAGACATAACCATTAACCATTACTACAGCCGTCCATGCAATTCAGATTCCATTTTCACTCTGTGTGAAGTGCAAATCCCAAGCTCCACATGTCCATGTTCTAAGTTCCTCTCGCATGAAAGGCATGCTTGGCTCCCTTCACTTACAATGACAAGAGGACGTGTTTCTATGATGTAGCACGCACTGCTGCTAATGGGCTCACGCACCGAAGTCCAGTGGGCAGCAGGCTGGTGTGCATCCCAGCAGCACAGTTGGAGGACGCCGCTTCCTACTGAACTCCCAAGGACCCGCTGAATCGCCTCCATTCTCCTAAAAAGAACCACCTCTTCATAAGTCCAGTTGTGGCCTACACACCCCACCGTCACAACTGCACAGTGTACAGTAGAACCACAGGACGTTGTCTTGCAGTTGCCGGGCCTGGTCACCTGAGCACAAACATGCAACCGCCTAAAGCACACGTCCTGCCTGTAGCTGCCATTACTCAGCTCTCATCAATGCACCAAGGGCGCGGCAGTCCAGAACCCTCCTCTCTGACCTAGGATACTACACCGCACACCGACAGTGCTCCAGGGATCTACCAGCGACGACACCCGGTGGCTTCTGCGGCTATCTTAGGTTACTTCCAAAAGCAAGCAGGCGCCACACCAAACTGCTTCCCCATCCACGTGGTGCCCGGCCCCGCCCCGCGGAGAGCCGGGGCGGAGCGGCTGTCACGCCCCCAGCGCGGGCGGGCCGGCGCTGCGGTCGCCGTGGGCGCGCCGCCATTTCGCAGGGCGGGGCGGGTGGAGCCTGCGGGCCGGGCTCTCACTCTTGACCCGCAGGCCGGTTGGGTCCGCGGCGGCGCGCGACCGCTGGGTACCTTCCGTGCCCAGGAGCCCCAGCGCAGATTACGCCCCCAGGCTTTCCTCCTCTGCTGCGCCCCGGCCCCCAGAGTGCGGAAGCCCTCATTCGCGCGCGGGCACCGCACGGGCTCTGGCCTGACTTGGTGCCCAGGGCAGCACGCCCGGCCGTCATCCATTACCGCCGCAGCGGGGATCAGAGGCCCGCGCGCCCGGCGGCGGCACCCAGACCAGGGCGCTGGTCGGGTCCCAGCACGCCCCCCAGCCCACTCAACGCCACGGCGGGCTCCACGGGGAGGGGAGGGAGACCCCGAGCAGCCAATCCTGAAGCCATTAGCCCTCGTGGAGCGACGGTCACGGCCCCGGCCGGTCCTCTCTCGCCCTCTACGCTCTTACGCAGATCCTAACCACACCCGCCGCCCGAGCCCACTGCCTTCGGTGGTTTGGGGGTCGCCCTGCAGGCCCGGGGCTACTCAGGGCAGTACACCTGCGGGCGGCCCTGCAGGTGGCGACCCCCGGGCCGAAAGCAGCCGAGTTTTTAAGCAGTGGGACGCAACAGGCCTTGCTGGGAAACGCCTTCCGGCCCCATTCCTGAGCGACGGGGCCCCAGGGCGCGGGAGGGACCGCCGCCCGCGCGTCGCAGCCTGGGCCTCAGCCGGCAGCAGCCAGCGCCGAGAGAGCCCGAGCCTGTCCACCCAGGTCACGGTCCAGTACCTTTACACTTCCGACACGCCTATAGTCTTATTTTTCATCCATCTCCGGACACGGCCCACCTGTGCTGTCCCCTACAATTCCGTCGTAACTTAAATTATCTGTGCTTTCCGGCGACGCCCCGAGCCCCCAGGCGTGCTGCCCCCGGCTGCTTGGGGGTCTTCCCCCGCACCTCCTTTCCTCGACCGCCCCAGCTCCCCGCGCTCAGCCCACCTAACCCGACTGGCGGGGCTCCGGCGCGGGGCGGCGCCCACCTTACCTGTACCCAGGCCTCGCAGGGCGCACGGCTCCGCCTTCCAGGTCTGGGCCTCAGCGCCGAGCGCAGGTATGGCTCCAGGTGTTCAGTGCAGGGCGACCCGCTGGTGGAAGGAGGGTGCAGCGAGGCCATGGTGAAGAGCAGCAGCAAATTCCTCCCGCGCCCGCGAGCCCAGGCCGCCGTCGCCGTCCGCGTCCCGGGCCGGGCTCCCGCGCAGGTTCTGCAGCACCGCGTCCACGCGGGGCAGGAGGCGGTGCAGGCGGCCGGCGGCCTCGCGGTTCTCCGAGCCCAGCAGCGCCAGGTAGATGAGGCGCGAGCACGGCGGGCCCAGGAAGTCGGCCAGCGGGCCTGGGTCCGAGAGGCCGTTGGCCTTGGCCTCCGAGTCGCGCAGGCAGTGGTAGTCCTTGCGCGCCAGGTCCTCCAGGCACGAGCCCAGGAAGCGCAGCTCCATTGGGTTGCACAGGTCCAGCAGCCCGCACAGGAACCCAGGCGCTGCGCCGAGCCCAGCACCGCCTCCGAACCACTCCGTACACGCTCCTGCTTCCGCAGTGCCGCGCGCCGTTGCCCCGCGCGCCCGCCGCGCCGCCGCCAGCAACAGGCGGCCTGAGCCCGCGCGGGGCCGCGGGGCGGCGGGGACGCATGGGGGCCCTGCAGCGGGCCCGCTGCGGGGCGGCGCGGCGCGACTGTCGCGCGGGCGGCGCGGGAGGTGCCTTGCGGCCCGGCCGCGCGTCCGCCCGGGCCTGTCCGCCCGGCAGGCTCGCGGGCTGCGTCGGCTTCGGCGGCAGCTTTCATCCTCAAAGCATCCTCGGCTAGCGGCGCGGGCAGCGCGAGCGGGGCTGTCAGGAGCGCGGCCCGTCCACATGCCGCCGGGGGCCGGGCCGGGGGCCGGCGGGTCTGGGCTGCCGGAGGGCGGCTGGGGGGGTCGCCCGCGACGTCTTCTCGCCCGAGGCGGCGTGCCCGCGGCGACTCCTCCCTCTGGCTCCGCGCCGGCCCGGGGCCAGTGGGAGAGCGGGCGGGCGGGCAGCGGTTCCTTCCGCCTCCCTGGCCCCGCGTCGTCCGCGCCTTTGCCAGTGGCGGCGGCGCCTGGAGCGTGGGTCCCTCCGGAGCCGGTGGGTGGACCTAGCCATGGCGCAGACGAGGAGCGGCCGGGCGAGAGCCGCTGGCGGCCCGCGCAGGCCCTCACAATCAGCGCGGCCAGAGCCGTTCTTGTGTGTTGGCCCCGCCCTGGGCCGCCCCCTCGGCGGAGCTCCCACCTGCTCCTCGCCGGCGGCTCCCGCGCGGTCCTAAGGTCAGTGGTGGCGGCCGCCGCGGAGCCGCGGTCGCCTGGGACGGCTGCGGAGTGGGACCTGCGTGGGAGACGGCGAAGCGCCGGGTGGGCGTCCTCTGCAGGCTCCGGCCCGTAACGCCCTTCTGCTGACGCGCCGCGCCGTGCGGGCGCCCTGGTGCCGGCTCGGGCGCATCCCGTCGCTGGGTGCCCGGCCGGGTGGGAAAGTGGCCGCGCGGGGGCCGGTGCGGGGTGCGGGGACCGCGGTCTTTCGTCCAACGGTCGTTGGGCACGTAACGCCTGGTGGAACCGAGTTCCACGACTGCTGAGCACCTGGGCCTCGCGCCCGTCCTGGGGTCGCCCTGCACTTTGCCCTTTGGGTGCACTTCCACCCTGCGGGGTCCCGCGCCAGGACGAATTCCTGCAGGGCCTTAAACTACCACCTTGGCTGGGGTTTGACTTGACAATGTTCTGCCACCCCGTGGGTCCCCTTTGAAGGGTTAACTTTTTTAAATGGTTTTAAAACACTTTAGCGTTTAAAACCCAGACCTACTAGAGCTACAGGAGGTGTTTGGCTGCAAAGAATTTTGCACAACAATCTGAAACAAAGCAGGGCCACGTTGGGAAGTGTAATGGAATCACTTGATCCCTTGATAAAGCTTTGTACATAAAACTCATTTATTCTTTTTTTTTTTTTTTGCTTTTTTGGGTCACACCCGCCATGCTCAGGGTTTCTCCTAATTTTGCACTCAGGAATTACTCCTGGCAGTGCTGAGGGACCATTGGGGATGCCGGGATCGTAACCCGGCCGGCACAGGTCCGGCCGCTGCAAGGTAAACACTCTACCTGTTGGCCATCGCCCTCCGCCCCAACTCATTTATTATATTCTTAAGGAGCGGAGCTTGACTCAGTTTCCGTAGTGACCTGGGAAACAATTATATTCCCAACCCATTTGATTTAATAGCCAACTGCATGAAAGCCATTACTTTGTGTGATTCTTTCCGCTTTCACTTTGGGCGTAGCGTGGAAATCACTAGTATCGAGAAACCCAGGAGGACTTATTCAGCCCTGCCTTTGCTGGTGACCGCAGCCGGCCAGGCCCGGATTCTTCATCATCTCCTAGCCCCTTCTCCATTTCTAAACGGTGCAATATTTCAAAAAGCCAACATTCTCACCATCTTGCCCGGTGCTCCCAAGCCAGCTGTGTAATCTCGCAAGTATCTCATGTCGGAGCTAAAACTTCTGCAAATGATTTTTTCAGCATGTGATCGGGGCAAAAGTTTACTTTCCTCAGCCACGAATACGAGAACTCTAGGTACACCTGAGCCATAAGTCGTACACCAGAATCCAGATCTGTACTCAGCGGGGGTGACTTTTACTAAAAACACTGACCAGTATTAGAAAATGCACCATGATGGGGTGGTTCTGGGCATCCTCCGCCAGCAGCCAACTGGTGGCAGTGCTTGAGGGCCCTATGGTCCAGCAGTTACCGAGATTAGCCAGCAGTGAGACCTTCCTGTCACAAGTCAGGAGAGGGAACATAGGACCAGTGACTTACAGGGCAGCGCTGCAGGAAGCTGCCGGCTTAGAAACCTGAGCTTTAAAGTGTGGGTGCGAAATGGTGTGTATGAGCGGTGCTTTGGGGCTTACACGTGCTGAGGGGTCACTCCTGGTTGTGCTCTGGGAGGCAATAGGGCTGGCAGGGATCAAATCTTGGCCAGCCCAAGGCGGGGCACCTCCCCACTGTAATTATCCACAGCCCCTCTTTGAGATTGAAAGCATCCTAAACGTGCATTGCTTTCATTGCTACCACGCCCACACAAGACGGTGTTATTGATGCATTGCTCCAAATATTTATATGTTAACAAAAGACTGGTTTGAAGTCAAGGCTATTCTTTTGAAGCAGTAAGCAAACAGTTAATTAAGGATTGCGACTCTTGCAATACTCCTATTTTTGCAATTACGTTGGTCGTAAGAAACTTCACCAAAACCACAGTTAATTAGGTGGCTCCAAATCATAAAATCAGTTTGGTGAAAGTGAGGCCCCATACCACCACTGCCGCTCCCGACGGTGCTGATGCAGCCATCCTGGCCCTCCCCAGCTCCCTCTCTGCCCCTTGGTCTCCCATGGCAGTGCTTTTCTTCCACAGCTCCTGCCCCTGATCCCCATTCTCTAGGTGTCTTAACACCTACAGCCGTGTTGGCTCATGTTATATATTCGCATCTGGTAAACCGCCGGTGCTCGTATTCTGAAGAGCTCTTCTAGGGCCAAAAGTGAACTCACACCCCTGCATCAATCTTGATCCAGTCTAGGGAGTGGAGAGAAAATAGCCGCCCCACAGAGCCAGGCCACTGCTAAGAGTGGCGGCTCTTCCTCAGTTTGCTTAGAATAGGTGCTCCACGCTGATCAGTCATCGAGAGCTGAAACAGCGAGCGCGTGAGCCGTGCTGACTGGTTCAGAAAGCTGTTTGGGGACCGAGTGAATTTCCATGCAGAACTTGCATACATGCCCCGAGGCAACTGAGATGGTCCAATTCCTCCGCAGACTTTTAAGCTCTACCACTCAAGGTGTTGTGGAATTTTTGTTCACGCTCTCTGCCTCGGTTAGAGCAGGGCTTTTGCAACCCAGCCAAGCATCTCCCAGAAACCTTGATTCTTTACGTAGGCTGATTTAATTGATTTCTTTTGGTCGCCGTGATGTTCATAAACCTTTTACCAGGGTCCAGCATTTTAACAGCCCTCTACTTTCATTAAGGGACTCCATTTGGGATCACAACCCGTAGTTAAATCTAGAGTTATATGATGCTTGTAGGAGCTATTTAATATTAATTTTTAAATTACAAAGATCCTACGAACATCATTGATACACAACTTAAGGGGTCCACATTAAAAAAGCATTTTAAGAAGTTTGAGATAGATGACTAGTGACACTGCCCCGCCACTGTCCCTCCGGCGGACTGCGCAGCTCTGCCTACAGGAGACCGTCACTTTTTTCCAAGACTGGGTTTGGGGTCAAGCATCTGTCAGTGTCCATCTGTCAGAAACGTTCTGAGGGAGGGGGAGGCCAAAATTTCTCCCATGTGTGCGCTGAAACTTGGGGGAAACCCGGTGTCACCCATCTTTGAATCCTGTCCAGAAAGATGATTCTAAAGCAGCCAGGGGTGGAAAATTTGAGGCCTGCGTTGAGGAACTTGAAGAAACCATCGCAAGCCTCCGCTGTGCTTGCGCCTGCAGTGACCGGTGTTCCTCTAGTGCTCGTGGAGAACATTATGAGGTGACTGGAGGTCCGCCCCATTCCGCTCTAGGGGATGACGTAGTGAAATTTAAGACAACTGAGAAAAAAAGGAATAACACGGGGTACCTGCTGAGAGGACATAAACCAAGATCTCTGGTTCTCAGGGGCCTCTGGAAATGGTAGACTTGTGGCCAAAATGTTCAGAAAGCTATTTGGCGGGCTCCCCAAAGATAACCTGGTTTCTCAGGAAAGGAAGAACTGAGGTGCCATGAGGCTGACTTGCTAGACAGAATAACCACCATGCCTGAGGCCTTGCTCGGGTGGAATACACGGATGTGTTTTAGTTGGTCTGTTTGAGTATATGGTTATGGCAAATAATTGGTCACCTCTGGGCTGTCAGGCAAACTTCAGTTTACTCCTGCCTCTGCAGTCTGCCTTTATAAACTAATCTTGAGTCCTGACCCCTGCCAAGTGTCCGACCTCTGAAACACCCTGGCTGACTCTGCAATAGCATTGCAGCTCTAATCCGCTTGTTTTAGCGTCTGAAGACTTCATGTTTCCCTGCTAACTGCTTCAGAAGGCGTATGTCAGAAAGGCATGTAGAACAATGCAATAAAGATAGCCACCATAAAGGGCCAAAAAGTGGCAGAACTTTAGTAACAAAAAAAGTAAGGTGGTAACAGTGAACAAAAATTCTTAAATTAGGCTTTAAACAAAGGGAAAATTGCAGATGGGTCTTTTCACAGAACAATGACAGCCGAAAAGTTTAGAAGGAAAATAGCATTTGGTAGGCACCTAAATGCTATAGGCATTTTAACACTAAGCCAGTTGGTGGAAAGCAAAATACATGTTCTCACAACAATATCAGAGCTAGGAGCTAACCCATAATAAGTTAGAGCACCTTGTCGTAGCGCAGTCTGGTGTTGATCTCCAGTTCAAGCATGACCCCAAGCGCTGCCTAGAGTGACCCCTCTAAATGATGTGGTGAAATAAACACTGCTGGTGAGTCTCAAAAAAAATAATCAATGACCCACGCCCAGCTGAAAGGGGAAAAAGGCGTTTTCACAAGGCTGAATTTCGACATCACCAGAGCCACGTGGTCACAACTGGCACCATCAGTGGAACAATAATGTTCCATTAAAAACACTGGAAGGTCTCTATTTTTTTCCTACATGTCATGAATGTGGCAACATCCCCTCCCTAAATGTATCCACGGAATCTACTCATTAGTCGGGGCCGCCTAGATTGGGGGCATTAGCACAAGCTCTTCAAGGCATCAATAAGAGCAAATGGGCAGAATCTAGATCAGAGAAAATGAAGGTGTGACAAACAAAATGCCATTTATAATTATTATTAGAGTTTGGAATTTTGGTTGTTTGGGGCTCCACCGTGGTGCTTAGGGCTTACCACTGGCTCTGCTCCGGACCATGTCTGGTGTCAGAGATTCAGGCTAGAGTTGATCACGCTACACGCGAGTAGCTTAGCTACTGTACTATCTTTCTCACCCTGACCTTTGGGTTTTTTTTTGAGTCTAAAAGAGGGCTGGGGGATGTGGCCCGGAGACAGCATATGAGTGAGGTCGTGAGATTGACAGCGGCCGACATAGGAAAAGGAGAATCACAAAAGCTTCTAGAGGATGGTGGAGTTAAGCCGGGCAAAACTGACGTGCACTGATTAGTTCTGTATCAAAACTTCTTGGTGATAAATGCTGTTGTGCTCATAGAGAACAACAGTCATGCTTTCAGTTGGCAGGTGCTAAAGAATTGAGGTCAAAGTGACAGCCACACTGATTTTTTTTTTGCTTTGGGGACCACACTCGTAGTGCCTCTGGGTTTACTCCTGAGCTCAGTGGACCCTATGTAGTGCCAGGGACCAAACCTGGGTCAGCCGCATGCACGGCAAAATGCCTTATCCCCTTCTAACTCTCTGGCCCCCATAACTGATGATGATGAGGAGGAGGATGTTGATGATGGTGGATGATAATGATTTGCCTTTTTGGGGGTCACACCCAGCGATCCTCAGGGTTTCTCCTTTCTCCTTGGCTCTGCACTCAGGAATTACTCCTGGCAATGCTCAGGAGACCAGATGGGATGCCAAGGATTGAACCCTGGTCGGCCGTGGGCAAAGGCAAACACCCTACCCTGTCCTGCTGCTCCAGCCTCTGATTTTAACTTTTTAATCATATAGGGAATAATAGAGCCACTAAGCAAAGTGTTTACTAATAGGCAGATCTAGGGGCATGGGCAAATGCAGTACGATTTTTGCCTTTGTAAGCTGCAAGCTTGTTTATCCAAATAAAGTGGAAACAAGGAGATCACGAGTATGTATCCACAGGTGACTAAAAGTTGTTAAATTTATGAATGAAATTGAATACACTTAAAGAGATTAATAAGTGATTTTGCTACTAAGATAAAACATTAAAGTCCCCTTAAAATTCTATTAAAATTGGAGCCAAAGAGATAGTAATGATACAAGATGAACTGGGTTCAACCCTCATAACCACAGACGGTCCCCAAGCCCCGAGCACCGCTGGGCATGGCTCAAAGCCCCACCCTATCCCCCAAACACCTCAACTTGAACCACATTTTTAAATTGAGTAAGATTTGTCAGTGCAATAATGGAAGCATTTCATGGAGAACTGGTTTCCCTGACTTTGTTACCTCAACATCGTGACCTTACGAAGAGAAGCCGACCATTCTGAACGTGTAAACTGCCCCCTCCGAGTCAGGGGGCCTCAGGAGTCGGCCTGCCCATGCGAAAGAAACTGGGGCCCTGCCAAATGCAAGCAAGGTCACAGCACACAGACTTGCTGCAGAAGGGTGTCACAGCCACTCTGGGACCCAACTTCATGAAATTGTCCTGAAATTCTAGGAGTGCTCTGGGGAATATGTGGGGGGGCTTATTAATTGGACAGCTCTCAGTCTTTTTCAGAGATAGCTGGAAATGGTCACTCTGAACAAGAACCGAGTGCTGGAAAGTAGGAAAAGGGACAAAAACCTGATTACAGTGCCCAAAAAGGGGAGAGACAGAGAGAGAGAGAGAGAGAGAGAGAGAGAGAGAGAGAGAGAGAGAGAGAGAGAGAGAGAGAGAGAGAGAGAGAGAGAGAGAGAGAGAGAGAGAATGGGGACATTGGTGGTGGGAACTGTACACTGGGTGAAGTGAACCGTAATGGAATATTCTATGACCGAAACCTGATCTTGGACAACTTTGTAACTATCTCATGGTGATGAAATAAAAAAATTCTTTCTAAATAAAATAAATAAATAAAATAAAACCAACCCTCCATCTCTTACCAGGGCCAAGAGGACAGCCTGTACTGTGAGTCAGGGAAGGGAAGAGTCTGCCGTCTGTCCCATCGACTTGACTTTCCAGTCACTAGAAAGAGACGCGTGCCGGGCCGGAGCGAGCTGGACAGGCTGCAAGGCGCCTGCTTTGCGTGTAGGAGGCTGGTTGCAGCCCCTGGCACACAGTGTCCCCTGAGCACCCCTGCCTGTGGCCTCCAGACCCTCCCCAAAAAGAAATAAAAAAGTAATTGCTTTGTCCTGGAGATGACGTAGATGTTTTGGGTTTGACCTCGCCTCTCATGAAGAATCTCACGAGACCACGTGGCTTTCACCCCGCCGCTGTGCTTCAGAACCTACAAAACCGAGGGGCTTCCCTGACTGACTTGATGGTGGGCAGAGACGGAGATGCAGGAAGCCACTCACAGGTGTGCCCCACTGAACAAAAGCCCTGCGCTGCGCCCAGCAGTCCGCCTTTAAGCAGCCTGCCCTTCCTGTTCTTTTTAACTCAGATCATTTAAATGCATGCATTGTGCAAACACAGATCATCATTCAGATTCAAGCACTTCAAGAATCCTATTCTTACTGAGGGGTAGAGGCTTAAGGAATTTTTTTTTTTTTTTTTTGCTTTTTGGGTCACACCCAGCAATACTCAGGGTTTCTCCTGGCTCTGCACTCAGGAATTACTCCTGGAGGTGCTCGGGGACCATATGGGATGCCGAGGATCGAGACCTGGGCTGGCATGGCCGCCGCATGCAAGGCAAACGCCCTACCCGCTGGGCTATCGCCCGGCCCAAGGCTTAAGGAATTTTAATAGTACCCGGTTGGCATCCATGCGAGGGGAATACCCTACTACTGTACTCTCTCTCCAACCCCTGTTTAATTAATGTTTAAAAGCTAATATTTTAGTGTTGCTTCCTTTTTTTTTTCTTTTGGGTCACACCGGCGATGCTCAGGGGTTACTCCTGGCTCTGCATTCAGTAATTACTCCTGGCGGTGCTCAGGGGACCATATGGGATGCCGGGGATCGAACCTGGGCCGCACAGGCCCGCCGGTGCAAGACAAACGCCTCCTACCCGCTGGGCTATCGCTCCCGCCCGTTGCTTCCTATTTTTAAAGAGAGAAAATTTACAAACTAAAAACTCAGCTCCCAGTAACAACTAATGCTCTTTTAAAGATTTAATATTTTGGGGGCTCGAGCGAGAATATAGCAAGCACAGTGATTTGCCTTTCATACAGCCTGCCTCGGTTTGATCCCTGGCTCTAAATATGGTCCCTGAGCCCTGCCAAGAGTAAGCCCTGAGTACCATTGGGTGTGATCCCAGAATAAAACAAAGGTTTAATATTCTAGAAATTTACTTTTAAAGCAAAACATGTTAAACATATGCAAAAAGCAAATATGGTGGGTTTTTAAAAGCCCATTTTAAACGATCCTATTAGAAGCCATTCCAATTTGCTTATGATGTTGAAAATATTTGCATGCTTTTTCTCTTTTTCAGCTAATCCTCATGGAGCTGTGTATAGATACAAGTTAAGCAACTCCAGCTTATCTACTTATCTATCAGGACTCCGGTTTCCTAATCTCCCTGAAATAGTTTTTACATGTGTATCTTACTATTGAACTGCAGGTCAATATTTATTTTTCTTGCATGAAATATCTGTAGTTATTATGTTCCATCTGGGAGCTAGAGAGAGTATAGTGGGTAGGGCGCTGCCTTGCATTCAGCTGACCTGGATTCTATCCCCTGGCATCACATATGGCACTCTGAGCTCATCAGGAG
Organism: Cryptotis parvus; assembly: GCA_021461705.1. Taxonomy (NCBI): domain Eukaryota; kingdom Metazoa; phylum Chordata; class Mammalia; order Eulipotyphla; family Soricidae; genus Cryptotis; species Cryptotis parvus. The sequence goes on along the minus strand of JAJIBD010033093.1, from coordinate 875 downwards.
TGATCCCTGAGCACAGCGCCGGAGTATGCCTTTGAGCACAGCCAGGTGTGACCCCCCCAATAAAAAATAATTAAAATAGTTTGTCATTAGACTGCAAGTCAAGATGACTTTTTTCTTGCATGAAATGTCTGCGTAACGTTCCTTCTAGGGATAAGAGAAATATTACAACAGCTAAAGCGCTTTACACACAGCCACTGGGTTCAATTCCTTCTTCCACATACGGTCCCCAACCCTGCCAGTAGTGATCTGAGCATTGCTGGGAGTGGCCAAAAAGCAAGAGAACAAAACAACAGTTTAAATTATCCCTAATCCGTTCCAGTTCCAACAAATCACTGCCATAAAATTAATTTCCCATATTAATTTAACTTCCCATAACTTCCAGAGGAAACCCTACACCATGAGGGCAGCCATTTTCAACATCTGGACTCCACAGCTCGTCAGAGCTCCACCCAAAAAAAAAAAAGCCGGTGTTTCCCCGTTGCACATGGCCATGAAGTGGTTCATCAGTAAAAGTATCCCACCACACACAGAGCCTGGCAAGCTACCGTGTCATATTTGATACGCCCAAAACAGTAACAATTATAGACCTCATACCCATGACCTGAACAAATGGTTTGAGGCTCTTTGTGTTCCTGGAGCGAGCAGATGCCCTTGGGCTACACTAGTGAGCGACAGGACAGGTCGTAGGGAGATGTCGTGGTGCCCTGGTAACGTTAGTGGTGCCCGTGAGAGCAAATCGATGAACAATGGGAAGACAAGGATACAAGTGGAACTTCCTGTGATTAAATGTGCTTATGTACACATATATATATGTGCACATATATGTGTGCAAGATATAGAGACAAAACAAAAGCATAATATATATTTGGCTTTCG